>VYZT01051379.1:22815-47480 GCA_013400735.1 Pomatostomus ruficeps | reverse complement strand
AAAAAAAAAAAAAAGAGAGCCAGCTCTTCTACTTCCTTCCCTGGCTTTGTTCACACTGAAACACAAGAGTCCACAAGGAGAGGTCCATGTCCTTCTTAGGCTGGGGGTCCCTGGGCTGGGGGCAGCACTGTGGGGGGGCCTCACCAGAGCAGAGAGAGGGGAGAATCCCCTCTCCTGCCCCCTGCTCTGGTTGCAGCCCAGCAAAGGCTGGTCCCTGCACACCCCAATGGCTCAGGTCCATCCCCACATCCTCCTCCCCAGGCTGTGCTCATGTCCACACTGCAGCCTCTCCAGTCCAGAACCTTGGCCCATAAACGCAGTACCAGGCCCAAACAAAACACCTTCCAGCAGATTTTCTCTCCCCTGTGCAGCTGAGGAAGGAGAGAGACAGGGTGCTTTGGTGGGCACCTGCTGTTCAGCCATGGGCAACCCACCGCACTCCTTTTTCTTGTCCACTTCCTCCTCCTCCTTTAATGGACATATCTCCATTCGTACTTCCCTGCTTTCCATGTCCTTCCAGTTTGTCAGTCAGCACAACCTTTCCCGACATATTTTGACCTTTAAAATTCATAGGTAAAATAACATTTTTTAATTCAAAATAATTCCATGTAAAGCCTTGCTCTGTTTATGTGGAAGGAGCTAGGCTGTTCACATCAATATTTGATAATATGTTCTGCCAAATTAGTCAGAGACAAATTAGTCATGACACTGTACAGCAAAAGCCTATTTGGTTTCTATGAAACCATTTATCAGGCATGGTATTATGATGCACAATACATCAAAATGTGGTGCCAGAGGAGCAACTCTAGCAAAAGCTCTATCCTTTCATTTTTGGTGTAACTCCACACTGCGTAAAGATAATTTGACCCTTAAGAAAACAGCACATTCATGCAAACACAAGCACTGAAATAATTTTGCCAGATTATCACCCAAAATTAGGACTATGCAGATTTTACCTATTGCTAGTTTGCTTTCAAGTCTTCAAGTACCATCAGCTTTTCCACCGTTGTGTCAGTCAGCTCAAAGCTGCAGCACTAACTGGATATATCAAATCCTTCTAGGGAGCTCTCCCACGCTACCTGCTCTTGGCCCACTGCATCTGCTCTCCCCTGGAATTCATCTTCTGCCTCTGACCTTAGAAATTTGTACATCCTCCAAGTATTCAGAACCCCTCATTGTCTCAGTTTACACCTGTAGTATGTGCAGCTGGCTAAATGAAGAAAAATGATTTAAATGTACATACTGCAGCTGTCTTGAATGGCTGTACAACAAAGATAATTCTGTGACTGGCATCATTTTTAACCAACTCTCCTCCTGGTTTGTGTGTCTTTGTGTGCTCATTTCCAAGCATTATTAAAGATTTGATTGCTTGCCATGTGCAGCCTCTGGGAGAGCTATTGTCCAGCGTCTGACACTCCATCGCTCACCTAGGGAAAGGCTTCCAAAGCCTCTCAGTGCAATTGTGCAATATGGACAATTCCCTATTTCCTTGCAGACCAAATTATCTTCCCGGAGCTCAGTGCAATGCAAGGCAGGACTAACAGGGATGTGCTTAAGGAAAACATCCATAAAATGTGCAAGTCTGAACAGTTTATTCCTTTCAAAAAAAGATATATTCAGTGAAAGGCCTGAAAGGAAGGTCTCATGAAGGTAAATTAAATAGATTACCTTCCACTACTTTGTTTTTATTCTATGTGGAAAAGAGGCCATTTTATTGGGATGAAAAAAAATTCTGTAAGAATATATCTACTAAATTTGAAAGTCAAACTCAACTCTAATGATTTTTGTATGCTCATGAGTTCAGATAATTTTTTTTCCATCTGTTTTGATCCTGCCTGATGCCAAATGATCTGAGTGAACAGAATAGAACAAGTGCTTCTCAGAAGTACTTGCAGTTTTGTATTCTTAGTTATTTTCTACCTGACCTTTGACTTTGGTAATAGAGATTCAGGTTCTTGTAGGAGATGAGAAGAACCGAGCAAATGATTAAAAGCACCAACACAATCCCAATTTGCATTTGGAAAGGCCAAGTGATAAATACTGAGGTCCATAGGTCCTATGTGAAATTCAAGGCATCAGAGAGTGAAGAAGCAAAAAGAGATTTAGAACATCTTCAATATTTAATATCTGTGTTTAATTATATTTTATCCAATAGGTGTTACAAAAATTAGAGGGAATGCCATTGAAAAAGAACTAGAGGAGAAGTAGTTCTATGGCTCAGATCACTGTTATTGGGATTCACAAAAATCTACAGAAAGTAAAAGTATTTACAGTCTGCCTGAAGGCAGATTTTATGACAGCACTTAACATTGTCCTATTACAAATCATCACAGAAAAAATCACGCTGAAGTTATTTTCTGGTTTCAGTTGGAGGAAAGGGGCACAAAGGAGCCCTCCCTCCCATCAATAACTGCTAAGAGCTAGAACTATCTGCTGGGAAACCAACAATTTCTCACTTAAATCTCTGTACTTCTTTTCAACACGGGGTCTTCCCAAAATGCCTGTTTTGATTACCCAGGGGCAGGGGTTCAGAGTGTGCACGCTGGTGGCACTCCTAGAGGATAATCTGTTGTGATTAACCAGTTCCCCAGCTCCGAGTTCGGGATACCCCGGGCCAAGCAGGCTGCATTAACCCTCCCTAACGAGTCCTGTGCACCGTAACCAGCTCCAGGAGCTGCTGCAATGGAGCCACTGCTAATGCACTGCTCGGAATGGGCAAAGCTCAACAAGTTCTTTCCTAAAAGAAGTTCTACTGCCAGCAAAATATGGGATTGAGCATAAAATTCCTCGACTTTTCAAAAGAGTAATTTGTTTCAAATTATTTTCAAAAAAATATTCTTGAGTCAGCTTTTTGCAGCTGGGATTTCAGGCATCATTTCCTCGATTAAGACAGTGCTGGAGAGATTGGAATTGCTTTTCTTCATAATTATTGCATAGTCATTTACAGAATCACAGACTGTTAAATTCCGCATCTCCTTTGGGAATCAACACTAAATACATTCCAGAACTCCTTCAGAAATTCCCTTTGCAAGGGGAAAAAAAAAAAAAATCAAAGCAGCACATTCACTTCCATTGGCTTCCATCTAGAAAGTATGAGCTTAGACACTTTTCAGAGTCTGGAGACCAGAAGACAGACAATCAGATAATGGTCTTCCATCAAACTCGTCTGGGACTTTGCATGACACTGGGATGATTCACATTTTCTGCAGCCATTCTCTGCGCTCATTCCTTCTAAAAAAAAAGGAAAAACTGCTGACACAGTTCTAGAGCCGACTCCATAAAGCAGTATCCTAGAGGACTTAATCACCACGAGAATTTACAGCTCTCCCCATAAAAGCTGTTGTAAGGGAAAAATAGCAAAAAAGATGAAAATCTTTATTCAAGCTTTCCCTACAAATCTCATCTTTGAGGTCAGTGCTTTCATAAACCAGACACCACCTCCCCTTTCCCTTAGAAACCTGTGCATTCGTGCCTCTGCCACACTCCTCGGGAAGAGGGAGCTCAGCTAGAGAATAAAAGACAGAAAGGAGCAATAACTTTAGCTCCAGAGGTGTTGATATCCCTCTAAGAGGCAGGAGAATTCAGCCTGACCTGAAAGCTCATGCTGCAGCTTCAATGGGAGCCTCGTTACCACAAAATCCTTAGCTCCTATGTCTGTTTTGACTGGATAATTCTCTGCAAGGATATAAACCAGAGAAATCCATTTGTCCTTCAGGCTGAGTGTAAGAGAAGGTCAGGGGAGAGCTTGTTCTGATGCATTTAGATAAAATATTGTCACATCCAGAGCTGCCATAAATCACTTCAAGCAAGCTACAAAGGCTACACTATCTGAACAGCCGGTCTGTTCTTCTTATATGTGCAAACATTTTCAAATTTAACATATTGACAATAAATTTCAACATGTGACATCAAAAATGGACATTAGTTTCCCACCAACGACTTAGTGATTTGGATAAGCAGTATTTTGAAATAGTCAGAATCATTTTACAAGATGAACCCTTGGCAAATTTTTAACATTTGTCAAATGTTCAATTAATTATTTTTGGTTTATGTGAGTTATTAGCATTTTAATATGCTCAAATGTGGCCATTTCAAAATAAGCATAGTAAATAGCTTACAATGCAAAGAGCTTCAGTTAATTTCATTTAAGAATGGAAATGAGGCTTTCAGTTCCCCACAAGTCATAAGTATACTTTTACTTACAGAGTAAGTTAGAAGAATTAGAACATTAAGTGTTCCTGAGAATAATTAATTTAAAATTTTAGCCAGGGGCATTTGTAGTGATCATTTGCAAGACAATAAAACGAACAGAAACAAAAAACATTTTTATTCCATTCCAAATTATCAATTTCCTACCATTAGGGTTTTACATTGACATAATACTTGCCTTCTGGCTCTTTTCTGAGTCAATTATGTAATCTGCATTTGACAGAAATAAGATTTGACTTAGATATTGAAATTTCATCAACATAAAGATGAAATTATATCATAGTGAAAACAAAAGCAACTGAGGTTGTTAAGACCACTTAAGTTTCGCAATTCCTTATTGGTCTCTTGTGCTTCTTTCCCCTCCCAAGGCAACGATCACCTTCCCAAAGCTTGATTAGCTGATACACTGCTGCAGTTAAGGCCTTCTCTGCTCCTCATCTCCCTTTACCCCAGCTAAAGGAGTATATTCCTTATTCCTTACAAATATTTCATGAAGCTTTTCCTAACCAGTTCCACCTTAGGTGCCTCAGTTCATATTCAGTTGCAGGTCAGTGAGAAACTGTTCTTCCACTTCTCTGTGGAAAAGTCCTGGTTTCAGTACTTGTTATAGTGTCTTACCAAAAGAAATAAAATAAAATAAAAACACCAACCCACTGCTTTTTCTTTTTAATAATATTTCTTAACAGTGACTTCATAGACAAAAAGCTGTCTAGTCATGGAAGAATAGACAGCCACAAAACTGGATCACAGGGTGCAAAAATATGCCAGCATCCAGTCAATAGAGAAGGACCTTGCAGAGAAAAATAGGAGCTATTATCTTTTCTTCTGTACTTGCTTTGTCTTTGAGATCACGAAAATCCTCTAAACACAAAGTATACCAGTTTCAGACACAAAGGCACATTTAAGTCATCAGCACCAATAAAAGAATAAGTCAGAAAAGACTCCCCTGACAGAGAATCCGCCTCAGTGGGAGGCCAGATAGGCCTCCAGCAGCTAAGTGGTATTAATGGTTTGAAAATTCCACTGTAGACTCTCAAGGAGAACACATTCTTTGGACTACCTAGCAATGGTACTGTGTGATTAATAATCAAGAAACATTAGGAACACCTTTAATAGGAATCATTCTTTATATGGCAGAAATTGCAATGAATTTGACTGAAAAAAAATTAGGAAAAATAACCCTTTTGTGGTATTATCTGCTTCTTAGACTTGAAGCAATTGCTTCCCATCAGAAAATTTTTACCTATTATATGCTTCAGTGCATTCTCCAACCCTTTGCACTAAGGTAAAAAATCCCACCCTTCAGAGTTTCTCATTTGTTTCCCCAAAAATAAGCGTGAAGACCCTGTCTTGATTTAAAATGTTTACCAGTTGCATGGCAAAAATGTACCTTAAAACCCAAGAGGTTTCCTTTTTTATTTTCTCCTATTAAAAAGCATGTCCAAGACAGACTCTGTGAGTAGTAGTTCCACAAAAGATCACGGTACTACTCAAATGTGTTTGTATATTTTGCCTTCCACAGGAGTTTGGAAGTGTTTATGTTGCTGAAACCAAAGACCCAGTTGGCTGCCAAGCCCTGGGAGATGTAGGTGCACTCAAACCTAGCAACAGAAGAAGCAGCAAAAGCAAGAACTGGCCACTTATCTGCAAAAATGACATTTCAGCACTTGACAAAGCGCCATAAAATTCCATCAGTCAAAAAATATCTTTAAGGGTCATAATGAACACGTGAATGCTGAGCTTTTCCATCCAGCATGATGGGCTTGCTCTGTCTCAAAACCTGTGTTTTTAGGTGTTTTGGTCCTTTTTTGGCCTAAAGTGGATTTGGACCATAACTGTAGAGTCTCAAACAGAAGTAGGACTTTGAGGAGAAGTTGAAATATTGCTAAACTGCACCAAAAGGTCACTTTTTTATGCAGATAAGCCTTGCACAGGGCTGATTACATCTCAGCCTTTTCCACAGCTAATTCATCTCACAGCAGACACTTCAAAGAGAGAAAAAACCACCCAAACTCGAATAAAATCACCTTTTTGGATTTTTTTTTTTTGCATCATGCATTTAAGACTCTACAAAGCATGCATCCATGAGAGGTTACTTTTTTTATCTTTTTAGCATATTTCCTCTTGAACACACATTAAACCTAAGTGAAGAAACAGCCCCTGTGCACTGTGCTAAGGAGAACTAAAAAGAGCTTAGGAAATATCAGCAGGGCAATGCAACTTTAAAATGTTAAGGCTCAAAATTGACTTTAAAAGTGTTGTCTTGTATTACCCAACTTATCAATCATCACAGGATGCCTTAAACAGGCAGCGTCAAAACACATCAAAGAACATCTCCTCAGTCATTTATATTTTACTCACCAGGAGGGAGTACTTGAGCAGCGAGGACTGGGAGGACACTCACACATTTCTGCCTTTCACCTGCAGTAAAACAGGCCTGAGATGGTTTCTCTCTGCTGGGTTCATCTCTTCTGCATATCCGGTTTTCAGGAGCCAGGTCAATGTTTGAAACACTGACTCGTTCTGAGGGAACTGCATCCAGCAGAGACAAAAAGCACTATACACAGGTATGAAATATGTAAAATAAATAAATAAAAATAAATAAAAAGGACAAGGCAGACAACCTGCTGCACCTGCACTGCCTTTTGAAATTTATCAAGGAATGGCCTCTTTTAAGGAACCACTTAATTGGCAGCCTCTCCCACACAAATTCAGGTGAATTTGCTCACAAAGCCTAACCAATAATTGGTAGCACCTGGTCTTGCACAGTCGTCTTTCAGATATTCCTTTAAGACTGTTTTTAGCAGAAATTAAATCTAAAAGCTCACAGGCCTTATTTCAGTAAGCTTACTGTCAAATATAAAAAACATACCGTTTCATATTAATTTTGTGAAATGATATTTCAGGACAAAGCATTTCCTCATGCAATATTTGAATACGATATTCAAAACGGAACACTTGAATACAATGTTCAAATAAAAATATCCAAACCAGCAAATTGGAAATAATGTTTAATGATTGAGTTCTTTCAGACTGATTTTTCCCATTTCATGGAAAATTCAAAATCTAATATAATGCTTAAACAAACACATGTCAAAAATTTATGTGGGTAAACTGCAAAATTTTAAAAACTGAGGCAAATAGAAGTACTTTGAAGCTGAGGACTCCTAAATCCTTTAGACAGCAAAATATAAAGAATAAAGCAGAGTTAGAAACAATAGATCCCTTTAGATCAGCACCTTCTAGGTCTGCTCTCGACAATCGTTCTCAGCTCCATTTCAAGCTCCCTCCTTCCTCTTCCTCTCAGCTGCCTTCTAGTCTGCAGCAATGTCAACACCATCAGAAATTCATTTCCTTCAGATATTGTCAATATCGATAAAAATTATGTATCTCTAATTTTTATCAACATAGGAAAAATAACCCCAAGCCCTGTGCCAATTAGTTATCTCGTAAGCTTTAAAATGACAATAATGAAAGAAAATATTAAAAGCTAGTATTCTTATATCACACTGCCCTTCACTAGCAAAGGAAGACTATCACTCAGGAAGCCTACATTTCCATTAGATCTAGCCACTGGAAACTGAAACTTTGATTTTAAACTTGAAATTTAATTGAATTTGCTGCTGCAACTGCATGAAGCATATCCACATTATTTCTTATTTAATTTACTCTGATAATGATTTGAGTCCCTGAGTCCTATACCAGTCCCTGCAAAGCTTGTCTTGGCCAACAAAAGATATCCGTGTTTATTATCTCACTTTTCTCATCACTCTCTCCTAACATGAATTGTGCAATGTTCTGATTTGAAAAGTTAACTCTCTGACTGCCCCTTCCCAATAGGAAGAGAATTTTTCCAGTGATAACGACCTGAATTTAATTGAATCTTGGGCCATTTCCATCTTCTTTGTGTTATCCAGCTTCAACCAGGCTTCTCCGTATTTTCAATGGAAACTTCTCTTAACCCTGAAATATGCAATACAGGGATTACAAAGTCTGCACATGATGTTTTATGCAGTAAAATCTCCATGCTAAAATGAATGTTTATTCTGTATGAAGCGAAAGCACATTCCTAAAATTTTAATTGCAGACATAAAATGATATTCAGCTTTTGATATGTTGGCCATGCTGCCTGTATTAAGCTACAAGAACCCAGGACTTCAGAGAACACAATGGATAAACGGGGCAGAGTCACTCAGGCACCTTCTCTGTCTGTTTGGGTGAACCAGTTGTGGCACATTAATCACAGGAGTGATGCCCAGTAACAGAAAGATGCTCAGGGACTGGGGGGCTGCATCCACGAGACTTTGTCAACGTGGTGCTCCAGATCATCCTGGAGTTCCCCTTTCTTCTGTCCTTTCATCTGTGCAGTATTATTCCCAGTACAAATCATTATTACAAGGTGGATGTACCCATAGCAAGAAGTCCTCAGTCTTACTAAAAGCTGAGGATATTCAAGATCCAAATTTTAATCCAATACTGTTGAGGCTTCTGTACTTTGAAATTTGCAGTAAGGAGGAGGTCAGGAGCTCTGCTTTTGTCACATTTTTTCCTATGCAGTAATTTAAGATCCTATATAAGGTGAGCTTCTATGAATATTACTGCAATTACATTATTATATGAATTGCAACCATTGAACTGTTTGATTCTTATAGATATAACTTGAAAACAAAATATCACTCTGTGGACTGGGAGAAAGGATTCTATTTTAACATATTCTGTGTATTAACCCATTTCCCCAACGTGTACAGAAGGACAGTGACAGAATTAAACACCTCCAGCACGCCTGGTGCTACAGAGATAGGGGACAGCCTCGTGTCCTTTGATGTGTATCAGCAGAACAATTTGATGAAGTACCTCACTGCAGTGTTTACATGGATATTTTCATCTACTCTGGAACTCCAAAAAGCACATTAAATAAAATGGGTTTTAGCTGGCTTATCACCTGATTGTTAAACGCAGGTCTGCACAGAAAAGTGGAATTTGATCCATAACAAGGATATTCTTAATTTAATCTATTGTCAGTTTTCAGAACAGGAATATTGCTCAGCAGTGTAAATGCCTGCACTTATTTTCATTGCCTAAATTAATCCTGAAAATCTCCACTTCAGGCTTCAGTACCTGTAAATAGATTTGCTGTAAGGATGATAAACAGTGCTGAAAAAGGCATTACACTGACTGATTATTGCTGGGGTCACGCATGGCCGACCTTCACAGAGCCATTGACGGAAGCCTGCGCAGTCTGCAGGGGCAATGCTTGTCCGGGTGGTTTTCCAGTGAAGGCACACATGGCAGCACACCCAACACGCTAAAAAGGCCAGCAAATGAATGTGAACATGATATAACTGTTAATGCATTTAACCCAGCAATATTCCACACGGGCACACGGACCTCAGTAGGATCAAACATGTCCTACACAACAGTCAGCCCAAAGGATATTTACAGTTCGAGGAAAGAACAACTGTGTTCCATTAGAAAACACGGTTTCAGCCCTGAAGTGAAAGAAAAAGGAACAAACAGTTTAGCAAGACAACTCCATTCATCTTCACTGACCCTTTCAGGCCCTGGGGCTGGGAAAGTGAAGCAAGTTATATCCTGTCCTCTGCCAGCGAGCTGCTGCACATCAACAAGGTCACACAGCATCCTTCCAGGGCTGGCATGGCACCGACCACGGCAGCCTCAGAGCTCCAATTAAAAAAACACTTATTAAATATTTGGCCAGAGAGCTCCCCACAGCAGACACTAATACAGAGATGGGGAAGTAAACCATGGAAAAAATGATGTTTTCAAGGAGAGATCATGAAGGAAACCCACGCAGGAAAAGGCATCAAAGCTGTTCCTGTCTGGCCATCCCTGGGGGAACCTGTGACCACTGAGATCTCCCTTTTTCCTAAAGCAAAATATC
Organism: Pomatostomus ruficeps; assembly: GCA_013400735.1. Lineage (NCBI taxonomy): Eukaryota > Metazoa > Chordata > Aves > Passeriformes > Timaliidae > Pomatostomus > Pomatostomus ruficeps. The sequence goes on along the minus strand of VYZT01051379.1, from coordinate 37,369 downwards.
ATCCCTCCCCCAGCAGTGCCAGAGTTCCTCACATGCCCTGTCATCACCGTTCCTGGAAAGGGAGGAGGGGACAGGAGGTGCAGGGCCCCTTCCTGCAGCTACTGCTAAAGGAGAATGGCAATCATTCCAATCGTGTGGAGAATGGCAGCGCCTGAGCGGGGTTCTGGAGTGATGTTCAGCACCCTGCTCAGGTATCCTGGCTCTGATGGGGATTTCAGCTGGGAGGCCGTGGACTCGGTGTGCTGGGTTTTGGTACAACATAAATAGACTTACAGTTTATGAAACAAAATGGGGAAGTATGTAACCACAGAGACACATTTAAATATACCTTGAATAAATAAATTAATAAATAGAACAAAATGAAATTAAAGAACCTCTAAAAAACTCAAATTCCAAAACCCCTCAGCGTTAAAAAATCATGAGTTCAGAAAATTCCAGGTTTAACGTAAACTGATTTAATAGCTCTGGATTGTACTGTCAAACAGAAGTCAAATCTTTCATGCTTGCTTAAAGACTGAGAGCTGATCTAGTCACAAAGAATAATTCTGGAGGACATTTTTTTAATGTGTATAAATAATATTGTGAAAAAAAGTCATCAAAATTCGTACTATGGTTTTTTAATCAACTTAAATAAGCCATTCTTGACTTACTCCCAAGCTGAGAGTCTGATTCATTTTTTTTTGCCTGGAGGATTTTTTTGCAGTGAAGTCACAGACCCTTGAAAATAAAGTATTATAATGAAAATTCTATGAGAACCTGAAATATAGCAGCAGGAATAGTGCTCTTGAGTATTAAGAAAAAGTGCATTTAGCTACTTTAAAAGCAGAGTAATAGTCAAACAGCATAGGATGACATCAAACCTAAAACACAGCCTCGTTCTAACAGAGGAGAATAAATTCATCATCCTGGCAGTCAGTAATTTTATAAAAGCTCCTGTTCTCATTATGCCTGTTAGTGTTTTAACTACAGATGAAAAATAGAAACAATTTTAGGCTATTCCTGGCAGACTGAAGTAGGTCTAGGGGTAGCTAACCAGATGGAAGAGGCTCACTTTTAAAGCACTATATTTTACCTTCCGTTCCCCCGGCACTGAAAAGGGAGGAGAGCACTTCTGAAAATCTCAGCCTCTGCTGGTAGAAGCAGCAATATATGTTTAGCTAAAATGATTTTAAATAGGCTGTGGTTACTGCTGAATTTACTGCAGTAAAAACAATTGGAACACGTTTCACGTAGCACAGGAAATGGCTGGGAAAACGGGAATCTTTGAGGAATTCGAGTTCAGGTTTGGACAGGGAAAGCAGCCGTCCCCTGAGAATGTGCACGGGTTCTGTGCTGGAACACGAGGCCATGGGTCAGGGAAGGGTTATATGGAACGTGCCTAAGAGTTATTTAAATCTCTGTCAGGAAAACCCTGGTTGTGGGGTAGTGATGAAATTGTTGTTCTCTTGGCCTGTGGTTTGAATCCTACCTCGGGAACTTGAAAATAAATTTTGTTTTCTGAGCATCCAGTGCAGAGTGTTAATTCTCAGTCCTAGCACCTGCTGAGCCTTGAATTAATGATGTGCAGTACAGAGTGTGAGACATTCATTCAGCAAAAATCCCTGTCCATTTTATCAGGCCACTGTCACCAGGACCCAGCTGAGCCTTCCTACTCCATCTCTCTGATAAAACACCTCTGACAATATTAACTGGCATCCACTTCTGGTCACACTGACACCAGGAGAAATTCAGTGACTGTGAGATGAGCACAATGCTCCCCATCCAAAGCCGGTTCATCACACAAACTGCAGACTTGTCAATCACTTTATCTTGGAATCGTCACTAAAATCCTCCATTAGGCATTTAGTAATAAATTTATACATAAGAAAATGTCACTCTTTTACCACGCTAAAAATGTTTAAACATATTTGGACTCTTTTCTTTTTTTGTGGATCCCAACATGAGATACATGGCAGGAACAAATGTTTATAGCTTGATTGTCAGGGACCTAATAAGTTTCTGAATTTTCCACCAACCTTACGCAAAGTGCAGTGCCTAAAATGAACTGCAATAAAACCTAAGGAAAGACATCTAGGAAATCTAGCAAAGAAGTTATGATTATTCAATAAATCACAAGTTTATCACCAGCATGTCAAAGGATGCAGTTTTTAGCGTTCTGCAATTGAAACTTGCAGAAATGACGTGTTTGAGCCCATAGCTTGTTCTCTTTTTGCACTTGCACTGGCTTGGTTTACAGAAGCTGAGTAAAATTCACAGGGGAAGATTTTCTTTCAGATATCCTGCCCACCACCCAGAGCTGGGCTCTGATAGCTTTCTGATATGACCACTTGCCTGGAAGGCATCTTGGTCTTTTTCATTTATATCAAACTGAATAGAAGTTCCTTTGATATCCAAGTCTTTAAGGGATAAAGATCAAACTTACACCTTTAGAGAAAGAATAAATAAAGCTAGATGAGGGTTTTAGGAAGAAAAAAAACTGAACAAGAAACAGAAATTGGGAATGAAGATTCTGGTAAAGAAAACACAGGAACACCCAAACGTGCACAAACCTAAAGGTGTGTTTGACAGAGCCAGTCAGTGTGCAGGGGAGCAGCAGGAAATCAGTCAGAAACTTTCCTTCTCTTAGCCAAATTTATTTTAGGCTAATAGTTATGGTTCTTTTCCTGCCATACAGACAGAACCAGTGGCTTTGCATAGTTCACAGTTCGCTGATTATGCTGCTCTGTCCTTACACAGCTTTAGAGTTTTATGACTTTTATCTTATTTTTAGATAGTTGCTTTAGTTGTGTGACGCAGTGACTCCCAGAGTGCCTTCTTGTTTCTGCTCCCTAGAGCTGTGGAAATGTATCTGCATTTTACTGCAGAAGTGCCCAGCATGAATAAACAGGGAGGTTAAGCAGACATTGTGGTTTTATTTTCATTTGCACAGTCTCAGCAATAATGCTCCTGGGACTTGTTCCGCTATTGCAGGGACTCTGTCACCCATTGATACTTATCTTGAGCGATGGACTCTTAAATATCTGTGCATTTGTATGCACATGTGGCTCAGTCTGCAGGGCACACAAGAATGAGGGGTAAATATCAGGACGGGGTCAAGAGTTGAGACTGAAGAGGTGTAAAAGGATTCGAAAAACAGTTACAGCTTATAGTCCTTCCCACACATCTTCTCATTTAAAAAAAAAAACCCAAACAAACAAACAAAAAACAACTACCCAAAACCATAAAAATGAATTTAACAAATTTATTGACCACTCGTTTGACTTCCATGAGTGCTGATTGTCCTGAAGGTTTTCGTAGGAGTCATTAACAGTATTTCAACATTGCCATGTGAACTGCAGTTGTCTAATCCAGCTAATTAGACTGGAATCCAGATGATGTTTCACTCAGCAGTAAAACATGTTCCTGAATCCAGTATTTCATCCCTAGTTAGGATTTTAAAATACCAACCCCAGTTATTAGCACTTCCCTACAAAATACTTACCAGCTAATAATAGTCACTCATCTTGGGCATTGTTCATTTAGGTTTTACAACATTCAAGTAATAGTTGTCAGGTCATATTCATCTCGAGGCAGCTCCGTTCTCTGGGCAAGACAAAGTTTTACTTCTCCAAAGATAAAAGGAGACAGACTAAGAAATTAATCTAGTAGCTGTAAAAGGAAGCCAGGGGAGCAGTAATGGAGCCAGGGGGAGATCCTTGAAGATGTGACTGGTAATTGCTGCTGACACCAGATAGTCCTGGTAATTACAGATAGTCCTACTAATTACAGCTGCTGCAGCCCCTCACGGACTCGTTTGTCCATCAGAGGTGATGTGGCCTCACTCAGCTCACTGCCCAGTGCTCTGAGGTGTGAAAAGCACTCAGAGTTTGGGCCATGCGTCTGCCCCATGGCAGTGCAACCCCTACAATGCAAAATCCAGTATCACGTAACTGGAAGTCAGAACCCCTATGTGGTAACACAGATTCTTTCCCATGGGAATTTTTCTCTTCTTCTTCCTGTGTTTTATAAATAAAGTTTAGATGTTATTGAAACGGTCTCTGGAAAACATGGGCAGTTCTGGCCTGGCCAATGGGCCTAGGGGGAGGTTTTGGACTGACCCAATCCGGAGGACCTTTGAAAAGTCTATATAAGTTTTATAATTAAATAATAAAGTCAGATTTATGCCACTCGACCGTCTGGATCTCTTCACTCGGCTAGTGGTTCAACAACGACACCCCTAGACCAGGGAGCTCTCCTGGCTTGTGCAAGGCAGGTAGATGGAATTTTGCTTGTGTTCCCAGAATTTTAACACCCCAGGAAAACCCTTTGTTGTTGATATGCCAGCTCAGCAAAGGGTTTAAATGCACACTTCGTGCAAAGACGTTTTGGCAGATGCACAAAACCCAGAGTGCTGACAGACTTTCTTGGAACTGACCTATACAAATATTCACTTTTTGTCCAGAATTCTGCTTGCATAAGAATTACTGTTTCATTTGTGTCACCAGTCACTCATTCTTAATTTTGCAGCCAGGGCTGCAGTTTCAGAGAAGTCATGCATCCTGAGACACAGTTACATGCACAAATGAAAGAGAAGAGCCTGATCATAATTTTTGAATTTTCTCAGTTCAACATAAAAGATGATTTCAAATCAAAAAGCATGGGCCTTGCCTTTTCAAACATCTAAAAAAATTTCTATATCTTTAAATATTTTGCATTTAAATAGACTGAAAATCATATAATCTCAAGATTTTTAGGAGTTAACTTTTTTTCCTGAAGACAAAATTCTCAACCATTATTTCTGGCCGCCATTTAATTTCTCAGATCGTATTTTAATGTTATTTATCACTTGCAGGTTTCATTAAAAAACATCCCAAGAGTTTAGTGTGGCAATGCTGCTTTTAAAACCTATTTGTTTGGTATCCAGAAGAAAAATCCTTCTCTGGGTGAGATAAATGGCCTGCAAATACCTGTAAATTAGAGGCAGGTATGCAACAAGGTGACATTTATCAGTAATGCTTTATCCTGCAAGTGCCTGAGCACGCTGGCCTCAGACCAGGCAAACAAGAGATGGGGTTTTCACTGTGCACTGATTAATTCGTGCATAAATTCTTTAGGTTATTACAGAGCAGTTCCAGCTGACAGATTTTTTAGGAAGCGTGTTAGGAAACGCACAGTGGGCTTCAAACTTTGTCCTGAAATGTGAATAAATACGGGAATGAGACAAAATCCATACATTCGCGCATGAATTCCTACAGGAAATGGACAAAATGCCAGCAGGGTTCAGTGAGGTGTCACAGAAACACCCGAGCTGTGCCACGAGCACTGTGTGAGCTGCACTCCCCCTCCAGTGCTCTCCCAGGACATCCCGGGTGTGTTGCACTGGGCAGGGCGCTTACATCAGATTGAAACCCAGAAACTCCCACCTGGTGGAGCTTAAACCAGATAATCAGCAAGGGAGAGGGTGATCAAAACGAATAAGCCAAGAACCATTATGGATCATGTGGGTTTCATCAGTAAGGGCTGTCTTTCTTCTAAAGGGTCTTTGTGCAGCTCAGCACACTGACCTCGCCAAATGAACGTGAACAAAGTCCATGGCTCGGAGCGGATTGTAGCAGGATCCCCATCCACCCCTCAGCTATTCCTCTGTGACTCTTGGCTGCTTTATAAAGCACAAGTTCAAAGGCTACCGTCGACCAATTGTGCTACCAGGTGTAAATGTAGAATAAATACATTGGGGTCATAAGGTTTTATTCCTTGAAAAAAATTAAGAGAAAGAGAAGTTTCACCCAAAGCATCTTGACGGGATGAGTGCCAAAGTGCTTTTCTAGGTCTGTGTGTGTTTGCACCGAGTGCTGGATACGTGTAAGGGGATCTCAGATATACAAGAAATTCTGGACATTCTCTTTTTGCCCTGCCAAGTCTGCTGATTTATCTTCTCTTTATCCTTGTCTGCCGCCCAGGAAGCAGAATGAGCACTGCTTTGGATATGGGGTCCCAATTTCCCCCAATTTCCTTCATTATATCTGTGCCCGTACTGACCAACTTAAACACCACCGCCCTGTGGGGAAGATGTAGTGCTTTATCCTGAACAAGTGAAAATTTGCAAATGAGGGACTTCATTATTCCCAGACAAGCCTAGAGAGCTGTCCAGATTTTATATACATATATATATATATATGCAGAAAAGCATATGAAGCACTGATGTGATACAGTTTTAAACATAAGAGGAAGAGCAACCTTTAAACCACAGGCTTTAACTATTTTCTTCTTTTCTTTTCTCTTTTTTTTTTCTCTTTTCTTTTCTTTTCTTTTCTTTTCTTTTCTTTTCTTTTCTTTTCTTTTCTTTTCTTCTTTTCTTTTCTTTTCTTTTCTTTTCTTTTCTTTTCTTTTCTTTTCTTTTCCTTTTCTCCTTTCCTTTCCTTTCCTTTCCTTTCCTTTCCTTTCCTTTCCTTTCCTTTCCTTTCCTTTCCTTTCCTTTCCTTTCCTTTCCTTTCCTTTCCTTTCCTTTCCTTTCCTTTCCTTTTTTCTTTTCTCATTGCATTCACTACTTCACAAAAGTACTGAAACCTAACAAGAGTCCTCAAAACATGAGTTACTCACGAACAAGTCACTTTTGAACTACAGCAAACCAGTGTTTCTTTTGGAACACCCCTACACAGAAAATCATTAGGAACTCAAACTTCTCCAGGGGTCCAGTGCTACAATAAAGGGAGGCTGTCTGCACACCAGTCACTGAGGATCGACTCAAAAACTCCAAAATAACGGAACGTTTCTATCCTTTACAAAACATTCCCACCCGAAGGTGGCAGTGCTGCCCAGGAACGGGCTGTGATGGGCTCACACGGAGTTTTCCGCGTTCCTGCTCTGCCCTCTCCTGGGACAGGCAGCTCACTGCTGAGCCAGCCCACAGCAGCTCAAGGCACTGAAAACCAGCCCAGGATAAAGAACTGCGGGGCTGCACACCCACCGTGAATCCCTGCACTTTTCTGAATATCGAGTAGGAGAACTAAGAAGGTAAAAAGCAAGACAATTTGGGTACTGGTCTGATATTTACTACCATATTGTAATTAAAACATTTAGAAGAAAAGTGCAATGGCTTTCTCAAATGAAAATAAAAATTTCGTGGTAAACTTTTTTTTTTTTCTGTTATATTACCTGAGTATTTTCTTTCAAATTTGAACTTCATGAAATAAATAGAAACTAGTTGATATGTATTTATGTGGATTTGTATGCAGATTTTTTTTTAATCCAAAACTGTTTGTTGATTATATGGGTTTGTTTAAATGGCATACATCTTCCTTTTGACTTATTTTTCGATGGAAAGAGGCATTTCTGGGTAATTTTGGATTAATCACTGATTGGTGGCCCTCATTACATGTAATAGCTCAAGAACACTAAAAATTAGCTTTTTAAAGTGAGACTGTTTAAAAATAAAGCCTGAAACACATTTTAGGAACTTAAAACAATCTTCTGTTTCCAAAGATGCTGAATATTCCCATGTTGTTTTGAAGCAAAATAATCCTAAACCACTTCAAATCCCCATCCAACCTGGCCTGGGCCATTCCCAGGGCGGGGGCAGCCACAGCTCCTCTGGGCACCCTGTGCCAGGGCCTCCCCACCCTCCCAGGGAACAATTCCTTCCCAAATCCCATCTAACCCTGCCCCCTGGGAAGCCATTCCCCCTTGTCCTGTCACTACAAACTCGTGTAAAAAGTCTCTCTCCATCCCTCTTGTGGGCTCCCTGGGGGTTCTGCAAGGCTTTCTCTCCTCCAGGCTGAACGATCCCAACCCACTCAAGCTTTCCTTGCAGCACAGGCGCTCCAACCCTTTAATCACCTTTGGCCTCAAGGAGCCCAAACTGGACACTGTCAGTTCACCAGAATCGGTGGAAACTTTTAACCGATTGAGAAATGAGGTCAGAAGGTCACACAAGTACAATTTCTTTTTTTGAATGGAGATAACTTTTTCCTGCTAACTGCTTTCTGCTGGGCCAGTCAGCCTTTCGATCTGCTCTTTGGACAAGTTAAAAAGCATTCCCTTACTAATGCTTGGCTGAGTAACTGTCACTTTGCAGCAGCCAATATCCGTCAGACCAAACGTGTACATCCACTTCACTTACAGGCACACAGGAATCAAAGTTGCAAAAATAAGGCATTTAAGAGCAAAAATGCCATTTTCATTCACACGATCTCTGTTGTAGACGATACACACCCCGGGTGAGGCAGATCTCTTGCTTTGTGAATTTTGATCTGCCATGTTTATAAAGTAGAGGGAAAAAAAAGAAAAGAAAAGAAAAGAAAAGAAAAGAAAAGAAAAGAAAAGAAAAGAGAAAGCTCATCAGCAATGCACCAAGGCACAGTGTAAGTGCTCTCCATGAATTGTTCCTCTGCCGTTTAGTGAATGCAGTGACCTGTTGTTCTGAGGATAAGTTATTCAGTAATGAAATAGGATGATTGGATTAAGCTAATTACTTGCTTTGAAATGACATTTGTACATAGATTCTGTGGCCTTGCCAGAATGAATTATATAACCGAAATGGTGGGGCTTTTGCGTTCCATTTCACAACTTGCAAAGCCACATTTTACCTGATAGATGGGATCACTAAAACTGTGATTAAAAAATAGGTCACATAGTATAATTACTTCTGTGAAACAGACTCAGTGTCAGGAATCACATGCTAATCAATCTAGCCTAAGGTGCCTGTATTAAGAAGTGTAATTATAATAATAGGTCTGATCAGATGATTTAACAGAACTAATATTCTACGCAGAGGGATACAGAACACAGGACAGCAAAGTTTTAGGTAAGAAATCCTGCAGACAAAAAGGCTGCGGTAGGCAAAAGCGGTTTTTACTTCTGTGTGATTGTACTGGTAAAAGCACAGCTCAGAAAGTAAAAGAAGGTTTTACTGCGGTCTGTCTGCTGGGGACTCTTTGTGAACAGGCTAGAAATTCCCACTGACCATGCTCCTCACCTCTTTTTACTTTGTTTGCATGAGGACAACAGTTAATGCCTTTCTGGGTAGGAGAATATAAAACTGGGAGGTGTTTCAAATTGAATTCCACAGCAGGCACAACCAAATGAGAAAATATTTCTGTGGTACCTCTCTACCTGTATTGTATCTCCCATTACCTTAATCCACCCTGACATTATCTTAATCCACTGCTTCTGGCAGGAATTCTGACAAGAATAAAGGCGATAAACTCCATAATCAATCTTCAGCTCTATCATTGCAGCCTCTGGCACGAAAGACAGGGTGGCATCAGGGTCAAGAGAGGCAGAACACGTTGAGGGGTGCAAAGAAGGGGAGGAGAAGAGATCTCACAGTGCAGAGGAAGAGAAAGGAATAAAACAAACTGAAGGAGCAGAAAAAAACCACCAAGATGTGTCAGGAGCAGCAGATTCTTGCCTTGTGTCATGGAAGGAGTGACTCTCTTCACTTGTAGGAGAGAAGCAACAATAGAACTTGTCCTAAGGTGAAATTTGAGCCTGTGTATACTCACCAGGCAGCTAAGTTCTGGTTCTTGTATCAAAACCTTGGCCTCTTTTCTTCTTTTAAAAAAAATAAATAAAAAGAAAGTAATTTCAGTTTTATCTATTTTATTTTCATCTATTTTAGTTTCTAATTATTCTCTGAAAGAGAACTCAGTTCTTACAGTGTGACTTGGTCAGTCTGGTGTTGACTGTAAATTGCATGTCACCTGACACATTTATCTTGTTCTGGACTAAGATTTGCACCGCATTTTGGCTCTGATCTAGAAGTTCTGGAAAGACCCCTACAGGAAATTTAGTGTTCTGCCTCTCCTGTAAGGTGCTGGCTATATCCTAGTGAACGTGAAAGCAATTTGTCAAATTTGGCAGAGGGGTTTCTGCTACACCTAGGCAAGGATCAATCTTCAGTGAAATTATGATTTAGTAGTGTTAAACTTATCAACTCTGGGGAAATGGCTATAAAACAGGATCCTGCAGAGCCCAGTTAGAAATGCGGGAACAGCAAAGCAATGAAGTTTGACAGAGCCAAAACACAGAAGTTTTTTGAATGTCAACTTGCTAGAGCGAATTTCACCTAGCAGGAAAAGGGCTCTCTTCTGTAAATATTATCTTTGCAATCTCAGTGAAATCCTGAACTGTGAAGAAGAAGTGAGCACGCTTTTTTCTTGGTGTTCCTGATCATTTTTTATAGCACAGTACCACCTAGAGGCTCTCTTGCCCTCCGTGTTTGTTTCTGTGAGAAGTCGGAAGCAAAACTTTTGGAGCTTTTTACCACTTACATGCATAAGACAGATATAGCAGGAGAAAAGAGGGCAGGAAGGATGGAGTTCCTGCAGAAGAAATAAAGGCTCTCAAAGTGACTAGAAGCTAAATTTCCTCTGTCATTACATTTCTCCAATACAAAATAAATAGCTACTCAAACTGATGCAAAGAAGATCTAAACCAGATTTGATCTGCAGCCCTTTTTGCATGTCTCACAGTTTGTGCAACTATTTCCTACCCCAAGCACATCATGGAGTGGGTGCAGATTTATCCCCCTGGCTGAGTTATGTCCTCCCTCACTCTCATCCTCACAAGCATTTTCAACCAGAAATAAAAAGTGTGATCACTTCTACAACAAAATTTTACTTTAATTATACCAGATAGAATTTCCCTTTCTGAATCACTCAGTGAAACTATTGGCATCTGCCACACAGAACACTCAGTCTAAAGATAATCACACTGTCTTACTCACTCAGAGTCTAATTCTTTCCACAGGCACCAAAATCAGCAGATTAAAGAAATAACCTCTTGCAGATTAATATTCTGCGTTTGATACGGAGCATATAGCATGCTGCCTGATCCTTTGGGATAGCTGCAGCCTGTGGAATCTCCTGGAAAATGCAGAAAAGGATAAATAGGCCCAGAGTGATGCTGTTCAGGACTCACTGCAGATCATCCAGCAGGAAGGGCCTCAGAGCGCTGATGCCTCCATTAAAGGGAAGCAGGACCAGTGTTTTTTGCCTCCTCACTTGCAAGACTTCCACCCATGCCCTTTATCTTCCCCCTGTAATGAGAAAAAACATTATTCATGTTACCAGAAGCTCCAAATGCACCCTTTCAGAGAGAAAAAGACCTCAATGGAATTCAGCATAATCCTGTTACCTCTTTAAGAGAGTACAGACCATGTAAAGCACTCAGCAATCTTTCCCCTGATTATGTATTTTATGATGGTATATGATGAATACATTAAAGACAATTTCTAACGTGATATGAAATTCCTCCCATGAATTTCAAATGAAGAGACATGTGTCTTTCAGATTGTCTTGTAATAACCAGAACCTGATTTGTATTTATTGGTGACTGGTAATTAGTTAACAGGTTGTCAGGAACATAAAGTAGAAGAATTAGTTACCTTGTTATATTTTCCCAATTTTTGTGTTAAAATTCCTTATTTCATTTCAGCAATCGGCATGGCAGGCTCTTTTCAACACTTTCCAGAGAGAAAATCATGTGCACATAGCAATTTCCATGAACAGGAGACTGCATAAGTAGGTCTTTAATTTAGACAAATAGAGTTCTCATGATTGCAGATTGCTTCAAGGCTGGGATTTTCAAAACCAGTTATTAACTCTCCTCCTCCTCCTCCCAGTCTCATCTGGGGCTTGACACTGAATTCTCCCTCTCTGAATAGCTCTTACACTGCAGCAGAGACGCTCTTACACTGCAGCAGGGACACTCTTTGTAGGCATTTCACAAGGATTTCGGGATCCTCACCCTCCAAACTGCCAAGGAGCAGTAAGGGAGGTTGATTTTCACATTTAACTATTGTCACTTGCAGGACAGTTTCTGTGATTCAGCGTCACCTGTCTGAAAGTGATGCTGGTGTAAGAATTCACAGCCCACCCACTGAAAGTCTCATAAATGGATGGTGTAATGTATTTAAAAAAAAACTTCCCAAAAACCCAACTAAACAACAAAAAAAGACAAAAACAAAAACAAAAACAGCAGAACAAACAAACAAACAAAAAAACCCCAACCAAAAAAAACACCCAAAAACCCAAAACAAAACAAAATAAAATAAAAAAAAATAATAAAAACCAAGAAACTCTTTTATTTTATTTCATTTCATCAAAAATTTAGCTCCTAGAAAACAAAATACTTTCTTTGGGTCTTTATCAAGTTTATCCAGGTTTATAAAAAGTGGGTTTCTGCATATGTGAGCATCTGTGGGTGCCCACATTCTTGTGCTTAATTTACTATTTTGCATTCATACAATAGGAATGTAGACCATCAGTTTTAAAAGTTGTCTCAATGATAAATCTTTGTGCATGATAATTTTCCCTGTAAATCAAGTTGTGTTTACTTATTTTTAATTTTCCTTTATGTTAGAATAAAATGTTGATGGATATTGGTTTGCACAGATTTCGTGAGAAGTTGAAGTGATTATTTAAAGAGATGATTTAATATTTTCTATTTGCAATGAGGAAAAGGCTTTAAGAAACCTGGCAGCATGCAGGATGTCTTGCCATAGCCAGACTGAAAATCAGTAGTGGCATCTGTTGGTTTGCTTGCTTTTCTTTGTCGTCAAGTTTTGCTTTTTTGTATGACCAGGTTTAAATATAAAAATAAAAAATTAAGCTAAAACCCTCAATAACACAGACAGAATGATTTTTTGGAAGGTAACTTTTAAATCAGTTCAAAAATTGAACTTGTGCTGGTCTGCAGTACCGTTCCTTGCTCTCCCCTTCAGCACTCGGGTTGTTGTCATCACCCAGTTTATCTGTAGGGGGCAATACGGAATAAGAAATCCCCGATCTCTCCTTTTCCACGAGGACTTTCAGAAAAGCTGCAAGGAAAAGACTGATTTCAGTAAATCAACTGGAAGTCCAGTACGTGAATTATTGCCCGTTGTTGTGTATCTTTGTGTATGTAAAATGAGAATTATCTGCTATTAATCTAAATACTGGAGGAAATGATTGTCCTGGCTTTCCGAGCTGTTCAGATCTCCCTGTATGAGCATCCTCCTTTTGCACTTTCGGGGACTGCACCATTTCCTGCCTTGCGGTGCATGGCAGGCACACTCAAACTCACAGAGCACCAAGGGCAGGCAGGCTGGGGGCACACTGGAGGCAGTGGGTAAGAAGGGGTAAAAATCAGTTGTCACTTCATTTCCCAGTGAGAAAACTGCATAAAACGAGAACACTGCTTTCAAAAGGATCCGGCCCTAAAAACAAAATACTGCTGTGTTGTCGATGTCCCTGCACTGTACGGACACAAACACACGTAGCCGACCAGGCCGAGGAGTCAAAAAAGGAGAGCTAAAAGAGAGAGCCAAAAAGGAGAGCCAAATGAGGGTCTAAAAAGAGCGAGCAAAAGGAGAGGGCAGAACCCTCTGACCTTTATTTATATGTTCTTAGAAATCACCGTGGATTGGAGGTAGAAATTACCACCTCTCAATCACACTGGTCAAAGGACAAATCCATCCCATGTCTCCGCCTCGGAGAATGGAATGAAAACAACAAGGACAGTTAGCAAAACATGGCCATGTTTACACCAGCATGCGTGAGAAAGTACTACAGCAAAGAGAAACATTGAAAAACTGCAAAACTCAGGACAACACTGTGTGATTGTTGGCTGTCCTCAGTATCACGCAAGGACTGGCTCACCCGTGTGTGCACCTCAAAAAAGGGAACCCGGTGAACGAGACGAGCAAAATGATGAAGAGGAAATTGCTTGAAATAGGATGTCAGAAAAATGCTTGCACCTCACCTTGGCTTTGTCAGAGCTGGCGAAACTAATGGAATTTGCTGAAGAGAGTTTAAATGAAGTAATAGTAGCAGGCATCCTGTTGAATAAGAGCAGAATGGAAACATATTCAGGAAGGGTAGAGCAGGGAAATCTTCACTTTCCCCACAAAGATTTTGTTGAGTATTCTGCTATTCAAATATAATATCAGAGACCTTAAGTAACTTAATACCTGTGTTCCTAACACAGGTATTCTGACAGATTACTGTCATCTTAATCATTAACATATTCAGAGCAGAAATAAAGAAGAAACCTCCATGATAATATCCCCGAGAGAGTTCACTGCTACTGCTTCGCTCAGTAAAAGAGCTGTAAAATCTCTTTGATAAGGCTTTGAAGCAGGCAGAGCTTTGCAGTGCATCTGCCCAGACCTTCTCCTCTAAGTCTAGGCAGAGGAACTCCCCAGAGGCCAGGGAGCTTTTGCATTAAAAAGAAAACACCAACAGTTTTTATTCAAATATAAAACCAAATAATTAACTTTTTAATCAGACAACAGATGATTACTGGGGAAGACAGAACATAAACAAAAAATGATTATATAAAACTGTTTTTCTGCCTACACATCTGTGCAATGAAGAGCCTTCAGGCAGCTCAGTGGCTGCTGCAAACGGGCTCGTCCCTTTGGCCACTGCTGCCACCTCTCCCAGCCTGCTCTCTCCTCCTTCCTCCTGTGTCACCTGAGCTCCAGCATTATTTTCCTGAGCACGGAACTCACTAAATAGCTCTTCTGCTCCTTGCAGTCCTGCCTGGTTTTCTCCTTGATCAGCAAGACCGCCAGTAACCAAGCTTTTTTTTT
>VYZT01051379.1:0-22780 GCA_013400735.1 Pomatostomus ruficeps | reverse complement strand
TTTTTTTTTTTTTTAATTAGCAGCAGCAGTATGGAGGTATTTTTGTATTGGAAGAGCATTTGACACAATTTAAACCAGACCTCCTGCCAAAAAGCCATGCTACTGCATTCTTAACTTTGCCCTTCTGCATGACCCAAGCAGAATCCCATGAAGTGAATCTTCCTTGATCTTTCTTTAAGTCTCACTGCACATAGCCAAGAGGATTTTCTCTTTAATGCTTGTGCATGGCATGAAACATGAATATTAATAGGCGAGAAGAGGAAATTAAATTCAGATGCAAGATTTTTCTTATTGCTTTTTTTGATTGTTTCAAGTGAAAATACAAAATGCAAATATGAAGCTACTACTAACAATAACCAATAAAAGATAAAAGTCTAGATTGTGGTAGCAAAAAAGATGTCAACTGCATACATGAATTGAAGCATCAGAAGTGACTTCAATTCCCATTCAAGCACGATCATGTCCTCTAGCACAGAAACAAAAAAAAAGTAACTAAATTTACAGATTGAAGTAGTTGTGCATTGGTGTCAGGAATATATTTAGAATGCAGGATTCCTTAGAGGCTACTTTTTGTGTCATACAGGATCAGATTCCAGTGTGTTAGAGGGGAAGCAATATTTCTCTGTAGGGTTTCTGAATCTAGGATGTTCCTTAGCTGTTTATTAACATAATTTCTTGGTCTTCCCTAAATTCACTCTTTAGTAGTTGTACTATCAGGGATTCTTTGTCACCATCCATGTCTCCGCATATATGTTACCTCCAATGTCCTTTTTAAATCACATTCCTGTTTGAATGAGATGTGAACATTAAATTCTGCATAATCAAACAACATCACTTTGAATCACCAGAAGGCAAATATATTCAATGCTCTGTGCTGTTAATTTCTTGAAGTAAAAGAAAGACATTCCATAAATGCTTGTCTTCTTCAAGAAGCAGTTATGATGTTTTGAGCTACTACTCAAATATGTTTTGAATTACAAACGAATGGGTGCTCTTTGAAGAATCCTGGAAGTCTTTAGATGATTTAATTGCACCTTGCAACAAATAAAGCACATTGATATTTGAATTAAGACCAGCTAGTACTTAACACTGGGCACTGGGACGTTTCTTGGATTGTTGCAGGTGCCTTGTTTGGCTTTGTTCCCCTTGGCTGTCCAGGGTGTGATAAATCTCTGACCTGTGCAGGTGTCTGGAGCAGATAACTCATGGACAGCTGGACCTGGATACCTCAGCAGTAAGGCCCACACAAGGATCTGACAGAGGAATATTGAACAGCAGGCTGGCTGTAGGCAGCCAAAATATATTCATATCATACCATCTCACTTAAAACTGCTTTTAAGTGTAAGTGCTTTTAAGTGCAAATTAGAAATTATTAAGAGCAATTGATTTTCAGCACTGTCAAAACAGCAAAAGTGGAAGATTTTTCTATATAATTTGTAAAATAATTCATGCAAGTCATAAAATGTTTTGGTGATTGCTCAAAGATCTCACATTTTCTTTAAGTTGCTTTAAACCTGTTATTTATAAACACAGGTTTTTGAGGAATATATTATTTTTAAACTCTTCAGAAAAAAAGATTGCAAGCCTTAGATGAAGGGGCAGGCAGCTTCTTAATCACCACACAAGAAACTTGTTAATCTCCTGTGTGACAACCAGTGGATCTATTTGGGTCACTCTATCACTAATGAAATGCACTTGCCTCCAGAAAGCAGCACTGCAGCTGTTCTGCCGTATCTGTAACAAAATCAGAAGAGTTTAGCATAAAATCTCAACTAATACCCTGTGAAGACTAAACAAGAAGAGAAAAGCACGAAAATTTGAAGACAGAATATGATGGCCTAGAAATATACATTCAGCTCACCCTCTTTCACAAAAGGGAGATAAATTCTTCAAGAATCTCACCTGAGCTACGGCTTTGAGACCGCAGAGCGGCGGGTGGAACCCTGCTGCGTTATTGATTCGTGGCAGGGAAGGAAGGACAGAGGCCCACGGTGGAATCACCAAAGCCGCTTCCCAGGGAGGAGATCGAAGCACATTTTTGGTGCTATTTTGGACAGACAACATTTCTTAGAGATGAAATAATGCCTTTTTGTTGCTGTACAGCCTGTGAGAGTTTTAACGCGGTTGTTCTACCATGACTCTATAGCCTGCCACAAGTCCCCCATCATGAGGCCTCCCACTTCATGCGCAGCTGCTCCTGCCTCCCATTTAGGTTCAGAGCCAGCCTGCTAAATTTAGAATTATGGTGTACCTGGAACTGGCAAGTGCTCAGCCTTGATGGAAGAGCAGGAGTGCTGCGAGGTCAGGGCGAACAGCCCACTCTACAGCGGCCGGCCATGATCCGTCAAAGGCTGCGCTGCACACAATTGTTCCTTGCAATTTCCCCTCCTGACTGCAATCCCGTGAGAGATCGTGCGGGCACTTTCTTCTAATATCACTCAAGTTTTATGAAATCAAAGGATTACATGGTGTTTAGATCAACTGTGTCAGCATGCACTTCTCAGAGCAAAAAGAATGTGCTGTCAGAAGCAGCGAGAAATACAATTCTAGAGGTTTAACCTAGAGGTGATGTGATCTTTAAAAACAATGTGTTTTAAAGAACCAACAGAGGAGCTTGAAATGTGATTGCAATAGGATATGAAGAGGCACAAAGCTCTGCCACACCAGAGAGCTGCAGCTGGCAGATAACTGCAGGCTGTGAGCACTGGCAGAGGGAGGCCTGAAAAAACAACAACTGTGACTTTCCTCTCCAAAGCACCACAGACCAGGTGCATCAGCGTTCCCTTGCCCGCAGGACAGATTACACCCTCTCAGGTCCTGCTAAGCAGCAATCTCAGGGAAAAGTAGGGAATAGAGATCTTATCATTCATAGAAATGAAATGCTCCCACTGGCTTCCCTCTCTTGTACATCTATCTCTAACAGATGAAAGCTCACATCCTCTCTTTCCACTCCTCTGACTTCACAAACTGATTTTAAGTTCCTGCTCCAGGAACATGCACAGAAATGTTATCCTGAAGACTGCTCAGGCGACTCCTGATCCCCTGCTGCTCATCTTTCCTCTCAGAACAATGCTTGTCTGGTTTAACCACTCATTTCCATTCCTAATTTATAAAGTAATATCAGGAAAGTGGCTCAGAGCCTGCCCAAATCTGCCTATTCAGCTGCATTTGTTGCATTAAATGAGAATGTCTTCCTCTTGGCTTTGTTGTTTTGCTTTCTACATCTTTAGCAGACATGAAACATTCTTTCTTTTGTTTGAGGATGAAGGTTAATCGCAACCCACTGCTGCACCTTCACTGCCACCCCAGCAGCCCAGCAAGAACAGCAGTGCTGCAGTTGGGATCCATGCTGGGGAATGCTGAGATGTCACCACACCCTGCTCACACAGGGCTTAAAAAGCCTCCTGAGTTCAGTAATATCCTTCACGTTCCTTCCACACGTCACCTACACAAGTTCCCCAAGGAAACCTTCTTTCATCATGAATAATTTTTTAGTCCTTGACATTTATCAGTAAACATCAAAATTGGAAAAGATGTATTCTTGGTTCTAAAACAAAGAAAATATATCAGTAAATTATATTTTATATCACTGAATACTAGAGAATACTTTATCTCAGAATGCTGAAGTGATAATGTTTTAATGAAATGCACTCTTAATTCCCCATTGGGATTCCCATTGTATTAATAAAGTGCAATTGCAAATGAGATAGACAATAACCTGTCTCCTGTCCTCATCTGTTTGCTCCACTAGGCAAGTTTTAAAAATTGTGAAAGCACAGATTTTTAAGGAACAGTGACTAATAATCCTAAAAATCTTGCTTTAACTTCTGCTCTACTTGATTTAGGAATACTAGGGTTACCATAGATGTGGGCTTCTAACGTGCTCCACTTTTCTCTCCAGAAACGGCGCCAGATGGAATTAGAGGACTTTGGGCATTTGCCCAGGATTCCTGAATGATCAAGAGTGTACTGAGAGCAGTAGCTAGTTCTGGGAGGACTGCAGATGTCTAGAAATCGCAGAAAAATGGCCAGTGATTATGAGAAGATCAAAAACATGTTGCATGAAGTAAAAACATTCCCATGAGAGTTCTATACTAAGCTATACCATACACAGTCTTTGAATATTCTGATTTTAAAATTTAAAAAAAATAATCCAACATATAACCTGTGACTTAGAAAAAAAGATTTAAAAGAACCTGGCAGTAGCAAAGACTTTGCACCACTGATCACCATGTTCTGGGCTAGACTGTTCAGTCAGGTTTTATTCCATCTCAATAAACATCCTCATACTAGCCATGAAGTACTGATAATAATGAATATTTATAGAATATCCCATAATTTCCTATAGTATTTTGCAATAATTATGATCAACTTAATTTCGCTGATGTCTGTTTTGAATGAACACAGATAATTCAGAAATTAATAACTTCTTATTAAACAGCTTGTTTCAGGCTTGGCAATTCCATTTTGGACTAAAAAGTGAATGTATTAGTCTAAAAAGGAACAAGCCAAAATACGCTCCTGCTGTAGAAAGCACTTTCCTTTTGTTTGCTTCTGGCAAAAATGACCTCTGGTGTTCCTGTAACCCCCTAAATTCTCTTACCTGGATTCTCAGCTCCTGTGGATGGTGTGAAAGCAATTAGAAAGTGGCTTCTCTCAGCAGGTGATCTGCCCATCAGACTGTCAGGGTTAGAGCTAATTTCCAAGGACATACTGGTTTTCCCATACCTTAGTTTGCCCTTTTTGAGGAGGGTGATTTGATGGGTGGGTGTGTGGCAGATTAATTGCCCAGTGGCAGCGGAAGTGGCTGCAGCTCAGTGATGTGTGAAGGGATCCTGCTGTAAAACCTGCTCCAGCAGAACTGAGACTTGGCTGACCTGAGGGGTCATTCCTATTTCCGATGTCCAGAACTGTGCTACAGAGTCAGTAAATCAAAGCAGTATCCTTCTGAAAGGGGAATGTTAGAGATAGAAGTGCTATTAATTATATATAACTCTGCAATTTATTTGTAGAACTCAGGGCAGTACTAATGCCTGTTACTAGATGTGTCTAAATGACGGCAGTTTCATTTGGTGCAGAGTATAATCTGAATTGCTAATCCAATGGCTTTCAAATGAAGTTGTTATTCATTTAACTGGAGATGTAGAAGACCATGGTAGGAGCTGAAGGTCATAATTTTATCACCCTCTGTTATGTGGGTTAGATAATGGTCTGTTATGCAGTGGATGTGTATCTAAACTATATCACCGTGGTTTGATTTCCCTGGGCTCGGGCAGGGTGCATTCCTGTGGCCACTCTGCTGATCATTTCCCTTCTTGTTTCTCCGAGGATCATCACAGAACGTGATGCTTCTTGCCCTTTGCAGTGTGAGAGGACCAGGCACGTGTTGCCCGGTAGTCAGGGGCAAAGGCAGTTCAAAACCTGCTTCCACTCTGTTCTTCTGTGTGTCACAGAGTGGCAGTACAAGGGACAATGACAGAAATTCCTCTCTTCCATTTGCTATATTCCCATAAGGAACAAATCACCACCAAAAAATAGCCCTAACAAACCCACTGTTTGCTGTTTTGAAATTTAGGAAGCACAGATGAGAACATGATGGCTGTGGCTGGCATATGTTTATGGAAGAAGGATAATGATGATATTCCATAAAAAGAGCTGCTACTGCTCTGGAGCTGTGGGTCAGTCACACACCAAGTTGCTTCCCTGTGCATGCCATAAAAACTGTTTGCTATTTTCATATGCAGCTGAAGGAAGTGGCAAATGCAAAATAATCCTCGCTCTGCAATGGAGGGGCATAAATAAAACAGGAAAGTGGCAGGAGTTTTCAGCTCCAGCCAAAGCACTCCAATGTCATTTTCTGCATCCTCTTTGTAATAGGCCACTGCAGCCACTCCAAGTGCCTCCAGGGTGCAGATGGTCACAGCGAGGGCCATGTTTAGAAAATTCATTAACATAATCTAGCCAGAGGAAGAAAAATGACCCATCTCCACACCAGAGAGCCAAGTCATGGAAGATGTGAATGTCACTCTCTGTCACAACAATAGAAAAGCTTTGGGAAGTGACCAGAGGGTGTTTCGGCTCACAGAGGGCTTTCATGAATAGAAACTCACTCTGGGGTCAGAGGAAGCACCAGAGCGGTCTGAAGGGCAATCGCCCTGCTAAAGTTATTAACTCACCTATCCCATCGTCTAGGACACCTGCTGGCCAAAATACAAAGGAGTGTAACAGCAGAGAGAGATCCAGTTGGTCACACAGGACACTGGTGGGGGAAATGAATCTCTGAACCTCCTGGGTTAGGACCAAGGTAGCATCCCAAGATTCAGGAGTTTAGGAAGATAGCACACAATAAAGCTTTGCGAAATTTGTCTGATCTTACTGTGTGATAATTCCCATCAATGCACAAACCCTCAAACTCCAGCCAGCAGAGTTTTACAGTCTTTCCCAGTCCCCGAGGTAAGAAAGTGCTTCAGCAACGATCCATCCTCACAGCGCAGTACGGGTGCAGGCGGGCAATGCTTCCCAGAGAGGCACATTCCCACTGCATTGTGATGGCAGCAGAGGAGTTCAGGTGAACTTATTGAATTTTTACTGCTCAAAACTACACTGAACATCTAAAATTGCCACAAAGGGTTTATAAATTGTAGTGATTTTGGAGTAGCTTGGGAACTGGTGATACTCTTTGAAGGACACTGAGAGGGAATACATTACCAAAGTCCCACTGACATGCAGTGCAACCACAGCTGTTGATCTGCTCGAGGAGAGAGGAGGGAAGGAGGGGAGGAGGGGAGTCCCTGTGAAATATCCCCTTCAGGACTGTTATTGGCTTTGAGAAATATCCTTAGCATCCCTCGATTAAAACTGTCAGGAAAATATACAAATACATATAAATATATAGGAGCAGTGCCTCACTATTAAATGGGGGAAATCCCGAACATTTTCAAGGCATGATTATTATTTCACAATGGCTCTTACCTCACATTACCTAAACTAAGTAGTAAATAAAGGATAGCTTTAATTCTGACGTTGGGTAGCAGGTAAAGATAAAATCCCATTGCTGCTCTGTTACAAACGGTGAACTGCAAATCACCACACTTGATTTGAGAAAAAATGTAATTGCCTTTTGGAGAGATCTGATTTTTCAAACTCGGGCAGCTGCCCATAAATGCAACCAGAAATCTCTTCTGGCTGTTAAGGAAGGGTAAACTTTAGGTATTTAGAGCCTCTGTCTCTACCTCAGATACAGGACAAACCACTTAGACTATTCCACAAAGGTCTGCATGATAAACTCAGTGGCAGAAATTACAGTTTCCCGCATCTATCACAACATAACTATGGCAGGAATCCGGTGTTTAACTCTATGCTACAGAAAGTTAAGACATTCTTTAATTCTTTTCTAACATTCTTCGTGGGTTTCCAAAGCTGTATTTCTGTTTAGAACTCTTTGAACCCTGAAAAACGAGTAAATTTCTATTAAAAGAGTGCTGTGATTTTCTGTTTTATACCACAATTTACTACCTCGTTACTCCTCCCAGTAGAGAGTGCTGTGGGGAAATACTTTTGGCCTCTTCAGAAGAAACATTTGTCTGCTTGACAGATATTCCCAATGGTTATTTTTATCAACTGGGGTGATTTTCTTGAATTTAACTTTCCTGTATGGATAGACGGATGGATGGATGAACAGACATATTCATACATATTAATAAACTCACTTCCCCATTGAAAGGAATTATAAATATACATTCTTTCAAATTAAAAAATCCCATTGATTTGATCAGATTTTCATCTTATATCAACCCTTCTCTAGAAATTACTTTTTCCTTTAGTCTTATGAGTCAATTGATGTATCCCTTCACTCTTGTCCGATCTCAATATATATTTTATTTTGAGAACAACTCTGCTATCTTTCAATCTGTAGAAATCATTATTACTGGACTTACAGAACTCTCCTTTTGTTAAAAGGGAACTGCATAAACTTGGAAAATTCATATTGAATACATTTTATTTCCACTCACCACACTTTAAATTAATGCTATATTATTGGTCTTCCAATCATTGCTAATTTTTATTTCTTTCTTTGCCTGTAACTTCTCTCTCACAGTGAGTGGAATTTCATTTTCAAATCCAGTTTTGCTAATCCCATAATGCACCATACTTTTCAATTCATCCACTGAAGACTGATTTGAACTTAAATAAACTTATTACTCATAGCAACTACATCAAAGTTTCTATAATTCTTTACTATCCAACTCTGAAGAAATGTGACATTCTGAAAGTCATTTTGACTTCTCAATGGATATTTATCTATATTTTCTTCCCATGACAATTTCAATTCTCTGTCTTCCAAAGTATAACAGTGAGACTGTAGCAGAATGAGGAGTTAAATTATTTCTTACATGCATGTTGGTTCAGAAACAATTTTTTTTTTTCCCCAGTTCATGTTGCTTCGGTACAATTATGATTTTAGGAAAAATAAGAGTAACTGTACAGAAATCTTGTACAGACATGTGTATTATTGTTCCCCAGTTCCTAATCCTTTAAATCTCTGTTTACCCTGCTTTCTGTTGGTTTGGTTGTTGCCTCACTCTGTATGCTCTTTCAAGCAGAGATTAGCTTCACGTAGCCCTGCACAGCCGCCAGCACAGAGGATGCCGTTCCCAATCAGAGCCTCTAGGCACTCCTGTAATCCCAATAATAAACATTACCAGAATCTCCTATCCCTTTGACTGGCTGCCATCTTCGAGCACGGCCTTGCTATGACTTGAACAGAATTGTGGCATTACTTGCATCCCGGCACTTTATAAATCTGTCAAACCCTTCAAACTCCTTAGGACATAAAACTTAAAAAAACATACCAAATAAGCCTTTTTAAACCTAATGGACACCCTGTCGGAGCTGTTGCAGTTTGAAGGAAATTATCATTTTCTCTCCAGCGCTAAACACACAGCACTTGGTGTTTCATTTCTGTATGGATTGAGAAAAAACGAATTTCCATCATGGATCACTTGTGCATCCAGCACACAGGCAAGAAAGGCCTTGTCTCTGCAAAACTGTAGGAACATCAAAACTGAGTTCTTACATTTTGTTTGAATTTGATAAATCATAAAAAATCAACAGTACCTACCACAACTCTTTCAAATCTGTTCAAGAATGGAACAGGAACTAAACTCAGAAAAGGTGTTGCTCAGTGTCATTCCACCATACTTATTAACCATAATTAGAAAGACCCCCAGGCGTTGAAACTGCACTCATATTGTGGCTTTTTTCTAGTTGGCAGCAATGAGAATATATAAATTTTTTTGCATGTTGACCACATTGAAAAAAGATTAAAAGTCATGATATAAAATTAATCTCACAGGTGTGTCTCAATCACAGGTGCGGGTCCGGACCCCTGCCTGTAATTAGGACAAAATTGTCTTAGCAAGAAGAAACTCAGAAGATAATTGTATTATTTTAGGGTTGCAAACTACTGAACAACCTAGTGGAAATGTCAAAGGACTGAGACGGTTTTGTCTGTGATCTCATTTGAGTTTGATTTTATCACTGCTGTGGTCAGAATGCTCCACATCTCACGTGTAGGCTGCTGTCCCAGGGAGCTTAATCCCTCAGAATTCCCCTCTTGGAACTGGAGTGCAGTAAGGCCATGGGAATGTGAACCTGTGCACAAACACAGACGCAAATGCAGCTCTAAAAAACTGCTTTGCGATGAGTGAGGAAATAACCCCCACCCAGTTTCGTTTTACTTGCGTTCTGGCAGTGCTCACACCTATTGCTTTATAAATCCTGCAACGGTGCCACGTGGATCAAACACCTGACACTCAGCAGAAAGGCTACACAACATAAAGATGATAAAACAACATAAAAATCCCTCTCTCACCGTCAAGGAAAGGAACACAAAAGTAGCCAATAATATCAATAAAAGCTAATTTTTGCAGTTGTACGTATAATATTTATTCTTTTTACACTTTAATAAAATACCCTCAAAAACAACATGGTTTTGAGGAACCAAAGGCAGATATTTAGGTAAGAGGTACATGTGGAATCACAATCTGAAGTACTTTGTCCCTTTCAAACTACAATTTTAAGAAATGTGCAGATTTTGATAATAAAAGAAATGCACTACATTGTTAAAGTCTTCTGAAATTGTCTGGCCAATGTAAGAAATGCTGATTTTAAAAATTATTCCACTCCTATTAAAAATTTTTTGAATGTATGTAAGAAGAACAAGGGTATTTTGCTTATATGTTTTTTAAGGACAATTTGTGATACTTCCTTTATATCACAATATGGACTTTTTATTTGTTTTCCAAAACGTAAAGTGAAATCTTAAAAGGAACTTGCCCAGTTGTTATGTCATTCCTGGTTCACAACAATCAAGTTCCCAGTGTTCCTTGGGAAGACAGGCAGTGCCATGCTACTCATTCGGTGATTCCCATGGCACAACGATATTAATAACCGAGGGTTTATTATTAACAATTAACAATGGCATTGATAACCAAGGGTTTGTGCATCATGCCAAGTGTTTCAGAGTGGCACCACTGTGAAACTGAGCCCTCAGGGCAGCGGGGGCACAGAATGCAAAGGAAATAGAGTGCGCAGGGAACGGAATGCAGCTCGCCAGGGTGAGGATGCTGATCACAGCCCTGTGCCAAGCCCTGCACACCAAGTGCACCTGAGAACACCAAACTCTTCAAGACAATTCAAGAAATCAATTACAATGGTAATTAGTTTATTCCACGGAAGAGCTGGCTGTGAGGCAATTGGATCTCCCCAGGCAGGCTATTCTTTCTGAAGGTGAGAACAAGAGATAAGCAAGGTTTCTCAGCAGAAAAGGCAAACCAATAATTAATAACCTGTTACTCGGTACCTCTCCTGCAAGTGGCTGACCTTTATCAGCACGCTCCAGGGTCCCACCCCTCGGCAGGATGGAACCATGCTGAGCCAGGAACTCCGCTCCTCTGCTCTTGCAGATCTGGGCCTGAAACTGGTTTATGCAAGACCTAAACAACAAGCCTGACAAGATTTGGAGAAACAGAGAAAAACTTTCCAAAATGCACAGTGTTACAGCAGCTAAGTGCTGCTTACTCTGCAGCATTTGCAGCAGTAAAAGGGGAAACACGTTCGAACTTCACAGAGATCCCCAACAGCCGTGCCAGGACACCAGGGACCTCTGCAAGGTAAATATTTGCTGAGATAGCAGGAACAAAATGCTTCAGCAAATTAATCAGAAAGGTTTTGGCAAGTTCTCACGGGCACAAGGTGCTCTAAGATTTGTAGTTCCAACACACCATTTGGCAAATACTTTTCCTGTGATTGCTTTTCAGCACATGCTCAGCATCAAAAACAGCTCAGCATTCCAACCTGCAAGTGTCAGAAAGCTCTTCCAGGAGCAAATCACACCTTGAAGGCTTAACCATCTATGACAGCAATGCTAGCATGTAGTAGAAATGGTTGTTAAAAAAAAATAAAAAGGAGGAAAAGAAGTAAGATGAAAAAAATAACCAACCCCAAGCTTAACAAAGCAAACAGTTTAAAAGAGCACAGTGATCGAGACTCTTAAAAAGATCCTGTTCTTGTAACCTTTTAAGAATCTATGAAAATAGTTATTAGAATTTCAGCAACAACCAAAATAAAGTTTTGTAAAACTTTAGAAGAATTTCAGAGTCAGTAAGGCATAATGTGATAAGTAAATAAACACATTTGTTACCCCGCGACAAATTAGAAAATGTTCCCTGTTGAATATATTTTTAAAAACCCCATGAATACCAGCTCAAGACAAAGTAATTCAGTGTGTGAATTTGCAGGTTAGTTAAATTCACAAAGAACAGTCTCCTCTCCTGATTTACACCTTGAGGGAACATGGTTGCAAATTTTAAGGTGTATACAGTGCTGAAGGACAGAGTGCTCACAGATGGAAGTAAACAGTGCCCAAGCTGTAAATAAACCTCAGTCACCAAGAACAGCCAAGATTGCTACTGTTTTGTACTTTCACTGAGCAAAAAAAGATGCAAAAAGTGGCTCGAAATAGTATTATTTTTTTGTTCGTTTTTCTTATTTGTTTAAAAACTGTTGGCATTCTAGTCAAAACAAAAATGCTAATTTTTTCAATTCTGTGTATGCACCAGACCTCGTATAGCTAAAATACATGGTGTCTTTTTAAGATCTTTGTGTTTCTTTTTTTTTTGTTTCATGTAATGACAAATTACATCACCTAAGTGGAAATGTGATGTTTGCAGGAAAATGAGGAGTCAGCACTTTAAACATATTGAACTTTCATGGCAGACAAAACCTCAATTATTCATTCTGCCACCATGTCACCTGAACCAGATGCACAGACGTGTGTGTAACTCTATTAATAACTTTGACAGAGCTGTAGCTTTGTTTTTTCCATGTAGTCAACTAATAAACTTGGCACTGTAAACTGTCCCTGACTTTATTTTCTGTTGTAAAATACTGCAAGACAACATTTTCCTGATGGCAATAATGAATATGGGATGTGCTACTCACCACTCAGACTGGTGAACCCCAAAACCAGTCCTGGACTGAAGACAAACTTAACTTCTTCAGATACCATAATTATTCACAAACCTCAGAATGTAAAAGTCAGAAACTTTGTTGTTAATTGTTTAGGTTTTTGTTTAATGAATATTCTTTCTAATGGTGCTCTAAAACACCACTTGAAATGTCTGATTGGCTGAAGTAGCAGCGTTCTCTGAAATGGATTTAAAATTCCAACAGTGAAACAGAGAGAGGCTTCTGAACCCCTCTGAACACTCATCTCTAGAGCTCCACAGAGCTTGTGCCATAAGAGCACAAATTCTGCAAACATCGGTGCCAGTCCTGCAATTTCTTCTTTCATAAGGCTTCAAATTAAAGAGATTCTGCACTTAAACTCACCTACACTAAGGAAAATGGAGAAATGGTACCCAAGAATTTCTTAGCTTCCCAATATCATGAAAGAAATTCTCCTATTAACAATTCCCAGGCAATAGCAAAACTTGGTAACCAGCATGACTAGAACATGTGATTTTCCTTGGCTTTGCACTAATCCATAAGTTCTGTTATTATTTACCTTCTGTCCCAGAAATTAATATGCCAAATTTAGTTCTTGCTTCTTGAAATCTTTTAAAAATCCTGGCCACGTTCTGCAAAATTAAGAAATAAACACCATTACAACCTTAGCAGAGAGTGAAAGCCACAGAGGGTGAGAGCTCTGGCAGAGCAGAGGGAGCTGCCCCATCTCGGTGCAGCTCTGCCCTGACCCCAAACCTTTGCTGATGTTTATGGCTTTCACCTGAGCTCTCACACTTCAGGTGATCACATAAAACCCTATTTATCTTTTTCAGATCGGCACCAGATAAACTGAACTTACTGTTAAAAATAAAGTAATGCCATTTCTATTGCATTGCTCTCAGGCAAGTTCTCTTAAATCAAGGTGTTTGAAAACAATCACAGTAAGTCACGACCAGAGCTGAGCCTGCTTTAAATTCAGCTCATTTAACTTTTTTATCATCAAAGAGCAACTACAGTTCTCCACATGAAAGACCACAAGAAAGATGGTGGTTGAATTTCATCAATCCTGCTCAAAAAAATATTTCAAAAAAAATTGTGGAGAATGTTCAGTGAGGAAATAATAGTCCCGTTTTTCTTAATAGTTGTAGCAAGTTACCAGTTCAGCTTTTTTTAAGACAGGGACTTAAATGAAAATAAAATACAAATAAATGCATTGACAAAAACGGTATAAGAAAGACAATGGAGTTTTTAAAAATAGAAAAATAGCTCTGTTACCAAAATGAACTTCTACTGACTTTCCTTGAATCTGAGACATTTATATTCCCACATGGTGAAAAGTATAAAGATAATAATGATGG
This sequence comes from Pomatostomus ruficeps, assembly GCA_013400735.1. Taxonomy (NCBI): domain Eukaryota; kingdom Metazoa; phylum Chordata; class Aves; order Passeriformes; family Timaliidae; genus Pomatostomus; species Pomatostomus ruficeps. The sequence continues at coordinate 8,912 of VYZT01051379.1, read as the reverse complement.
TAGCAATAGTAATAGATATTTATAGAAAATGTACATTGTGTGAAGCTTTAGAAGTTAATGGAGATATTTGTAAACGCGGATCTTTTTCTCTGTTACCTCTGTCACGTTGGACTTGGGAGGCAATAAATAGTAAATAATGCACATTTCAGCAACAGCAACTCAGCTCGTGGCATCCCAAAAGAGAATCAGTTCATCCATTTGTCCATGGAAAGGATCACTCTGTGTCTGAAGAGCACAATAAAGATCTCGTGAGTTGGCCACAGCTACAAGGAAGGGATTCCTTTTCTTTAAAAGCGACTTCTGTTTGTGTGGGACCTGTAGATCACACCGGCACCCAGATGTGCATCCCCGGCTTTGCAGGACCTGCTGCTGGATGAGGAGACTGATCTGGCAACCTTTGGGGTGTTTGGATGTCCGGAACAGCTGGCACTGCACACGGGATTCCAGAGATGTCTGGACGAGCTCTGGATGTAGAGTTGATCTGCCCAGGGCACAAGAACTTGCAGAAGAATATTTGATAAGGAAAAACACTTTCTAAGAGACGTTATAGAAATTGTAGAATTCCTAACAAAAACCCAAGGCAGAGACAGTGGCCAATTGGTAACTGGCTGTTATTTCTATCAGGGGATTACCTCACTGAGTTTTGTGAAGTTGTCCTTCATTCATTTTACTCCTCTTGGCTGGGTACAAAGTATGGGGCACCCCATAGCTTTGGTGTCATACACTTGTCCTGGCAGGCTGCTTTCCCCCCTTTTTGTGTGTTTTGGTATTTGTGTATTTCTTCCCCTGCATTATATAACCTTCTGTTTGCCCTGTGTGTGTGTTACCCAATGCCTAAGCATTCCTTACATGCACAGAACTTTTAGAAGTTTAATAAAAACCAACTGAGTTCTCCCAGATGGTCGTATAGCAGTAATTAAGCAAAAACTGCTATTCCCAAGGTGTGCTCATTTCTGCTAATATCACCAGCACTGCTGCTGCATGCCCAAGCAGCTTCCCAAACAGAACCACGCCGGCTTTGTTCTCCCGCAACAGCAGGGCTGAATCTGCGTTAGGAATAAAACAACGAGGAAACGTGGGAGAAGAATGGAATGCTCCAGGTTTGTGTCAGTTGAACACCCAGTCTCTATAATTATATTAAAAATAAATAAATAACTAGGAAAAAAGATAGGATTGGCTGAGAAATTTAAAAACATCAATCCACCTTCTAGCTTTGCAGTCAGTCAGAGTCCCTGGTTTGACATCAAAGGATTGTGTGAGTGGTACTTGCGAAGGTAAGAGCAGAATTAATTCTCCGGTTGTAAACCAAATGTATTTCTTGAGAGGGGAGAAGAAATAAAAGGAACAGATGTTGCTCCACATCTAGAATGTAAAGAAATTAATTGGAAAACTTCAGGAAGCAGAGAATTGTGACATTTTTAAGGGGATAAAAGGATGGCTAGTGATGTCTAGTCAAGAGTGGGAATGTTTCTTGAAAGAATTATATTTACTGGGTCAATAATATTTATTTTCCTTTTACTTTTAAAGCAATGTCAGCTCAACAATAATTTCTGAATGTCATTAAGCCACTGAAAGGACATTTCAAACCAGCATCGTTATTTTCTGCTTCATGCACACAATAAGCACACCAACATCAGGTGCATTTATCCCAGCTTAGCTTCTGTGTAAGAGGCACTAAAATGCTGCAACCTTCTAATTATTGCAGTTTCATTCTTGAAGAACCAGGATCTGAGCGAAGACCCAGCCCAGCTCTGCCACAGCTCTGTGCACAGTGATTCTTTCTGACACACTCACCTATCAAAGTGCATTACCTGTCATCCCGCTCGTTTTCCTGTTCCTTCATCGTGTATTTGGCTGCTTTCAGCAAATGTCTCTGCGGCGATGCATTAAGGGAAAGATTTTGGAAAGAGTTCCAAGCCCTGTGTTGAACTATCTAAGCTTTAAAATAGAGCATTTTCCCCTGAACTACAGCTGTCTACCTGTAAGAGCCCTACCCAGTGCCTCTTGGCCAGCTTTCCCTTTGGACATGAAATATTCTCCTGAAACATCTGCCGCAGGGGCCTTCTGAGCTCTGTGGTTTACACCTGAGTGTGTGTCTCAAAATATGGCCTTAAGTCCTTCGGGGAGCTTTACATTGATTTTTGCTTATTAGAAGGTATTTTATTTGCATTTATTAACATATAAAAAATTATAATTTACTTCCACGACTGTTTTCCTTTTCCAGTCTCTGAAACCACTTCCCTGAGACCAGTCTGAGCATTTTTCTAATCACATCCTTTCGATAAAGCCTTGTGGAACAGACTGCCTTGCTGGCCTCTGGAGGAACATTTTTACCACTGCTGCCCTACCTTGCAGGCCTCAGGAGGGACATTTTTTCCACTGTTGCCAGCTCTGCTTGTATTTTATGGGAACAGGACTGTGAGGGGATGTACGTAAACACTCAACAATGAAGCATCTTGATAAACAGCCCTTGTACTGCTGCAATTACCATATCTCCTGATTGTCAGGAAATAGGCACTTGATAAACATGTGGTTTCATTGTTTACCCACGCTTGTTTTCAATTAAGATCAGAAACCTATAATGTGCACTAGAATACTGCTCAGCTTGGTTGGAAAACAGGCAGGTAATTAATGACTAGATATTGCATCTATTTATTTAAGACAACCTCTGGAGACTTCAGGGACTGGTTAATCCAAGATAACAAGCTTGTTGGAAGGCTGGAGGAAGAGCAGTTCCTTCAAGTATTTTCCCTCCTGCCCAGTTCTTGCACTTTAGGTACCTTTTTTTTTGGTTTGGCCAGGCATCATGCAGACGTCCAGTGCAAGCCCAGCCCCTCCCTGCGCTCTGCATCACGAGATACAGAGCTGAGCGAATGATATTCTCCAAACTGTGCCACTGGAATCATTTGTGCTTAGCTGCAAGGCTGATCACTCTTGAATTTTGCCAGGCTGTCACTTGGTTGTTCCTTTCAACTCACACGAGGAAGTTTTCTTCATAATGTCTTTGCACCAGTCAGAAAAATGTTACACGGACACGTGTGTGGAGCAGATTACACATTCACACCATGAACACAGGGTGTGTGAACGAATGCACACAGCTACAAAATGGACACATATTTGAAAAGAAACTGTAATTTTCATATTAGTACACGGCTAAGCACTCGTGTTTCCTCTATACAAAACAAAGTAGATCAGTTACTTACATCATTTAAAGATCAAAGTCACGTTTCCAAGATACTTTGTGTCTCTGTGCATTATACACACACAACGTCCCTTTTTAGACTGATGCGACTCATTTTTGTTTTGAAGTTGCTCATTCATTTGCATAACTGGAAGTTGTGCCTATGAGCCTGAGGAACATCAGTTCTTTATATAAAGAGTATTTCATGTTTTCTTAGTATAAAATATATGGTCATTATTCCTAAAAGACAAAAATTGCTTATTAAAGAGGCCAAAAAATAACAGCCTTTCAAACACCCTAATTGCAGCCTGGATTGGTTCCTTTATAGAAATAACAAAGACATAATCATAACATGTATGCAGTTTTCTGGCGATTCACTGAACTCCTAGAATCATAGGCTGCAAGACAATAGTGCAGTGCTGTTCAGCCACATCTGTTGTCATTAATTTATTAATTTAACTCCCCCGAATTACACGGAAAGAAAACCCCCTCCACTGCACTGGCTGGCTGAGCTGATTCCTGCTGATTTCAGTAGGAGCTGGGCTTTGTCCTTAGCAACACACACAGTGGAATTTGAGACCAGGACTTGCTTCCAAAGTTTGAGAATGGGAACTTGGCTCCCACTTGGTCATAATTATAATGCAGGAGGTGAAATTCTGTTCAAATCCTGCCTTTCTCTGAAAGAACATGAAATGCCAGTGGTTGATTTCGTGATTTGGAATAGCTCACTGGTGTCATTCCTACACTGCTGCATGTCAGGACACATTGATTTACATTCCTTGATGAAGGAAGCCTTAATGAGGTAAACGGTTTCTCTCAAATCACATTTAGATTGAAAATGTAAATCTGAAATATTTTTGACGCACAAGAATTTAGGAAGTGTTCTTTAAGTAAATGTGCGTCCAGGGACTTCTTTTGTCCGTTTCAACACAGATATTACCTGTTGGAGTCTGCACTTATTTATTACAAAAAGTCAATCCTATTTATTAAGATGACACTAGAAAGTTTTGGCAGACACCACTTGTTTTTAAAAGTAATGTGGGACCTGGCCTGCAACAACATCAGCTGCTTAGTAGGAATTAGTGTTGACTTTGTGTTGATTTCTGTATATTTTTGATAAAATCATGTGAAAGTATCTCAGTTGTTATCAAGTAACCAAATAATTATAATCAATTCCATGAAGTTGCCTTGAATTTGCTTGTTGCTGTGTACATTGCTCTCCCCAGAGCACACTCTCTCTTTTAAATATAGGCTGCATTGTTCCAGTCAGTGTGTGTATTTAATTTTTAAAAGGTATTTCAGAGAGAGATGAACTTTTGATATTCTCAAATCACAGCTGTAACCCCTTTCATTAGAATAGCATTATCTTGTGCAAAGATTCTGTCAGAAACACTGCACAGCTGTGTACCTGAACTGTCCTTCAGATTCAGTTTTATATTTCTATTTCCAGGTCTGAAAATGCCTAATTTCATCAGCAGAGGAGGACAGCAGGTAATTGTGGACAGCCCTGCATGTACTTTCAAAATGAGATAACCCTCAGTTTAAAGCAGAAGTAGAGGAAGAAAGATAATGGTAAAAGAAGATGTGCAATGGCAAAACAATAAATAAACACACAGGCACAACTGTGCTGGTAAAGACAGAGGCAATAGGGGAACTATTCCCACTTCTGCTGAATTACAGGCAGAAAACCAGAGGTGAACAAGAGGCCAATTTTCCCTCTACTCTTTTTAGAGGTGAGAAAATCCTAAATCCTTCCACTGAATCGTCCTCACTCGAACTCCCACTCTTGAGCCCAAAATTTAGAGAGGTTCCACCATTCTGAGATGCAGATTTGGCACATGAGGGATAGAAAGGATGGGATCACCTAAAAAAAATGCACTGCCAAGCACATGTGCAATGTCAGAGCAGCAGTTAGAGAAGCGACCCATTTAGCTTTCCCCACCCTCAGCCAATTCTCCGTTTTTATCCTGCCATGGTGTCCTGGTGTCAAGAGCCTGCAGCCCTGGCAAAGGGCACAGCCATGGTCACCAAAGACGTCTTGAGCAGATCTTAACAATATTCACAGAAAGATGGCAATAAAACAAGTAACAGGCAGAATTTGTGCCAGAAAGCTGAATTATTCTACCAGTTACATGTATTGATCCACATAACAGAATATCAGTGTTTAATCTGGTTGAAATGAAATCATTTTATATAAAATCCATTGGTAGAAAATGCCTAGCAAGCAGAAAACGGGCCAGGAAATATTTTCATTGGAAACTACCATACATGGATGAATTTTTATTCATTCATTTTAAACATATGATTGAGAGAAAACATTTCTCCATTATATGTTATAGGAATTATTTACATTCTCTTATTTACACCATTTGGAAGGCAATATTCAGAAAGGGTTTGGAGCTGTAGTAAAAGAAAACCAGAGACCATATTGGCCATTATTGGCCATCCCACCTACTTCTAGTCATCCTGCGAGTTTTTAATTTAAATTTATAACTCTGTGAACACCCATTACACTGTTATAAATAACTCTTAATCATCTATTACTTAACAACTCTGGTACAGATTAAATAACAAATAAGAAACATTTTACCACTAACACTCAATCCCAGTATCTTTCAAACCACAGCATGTTCCAGGAGCATTGCCCTAGTCTGGGGAAATGGGAAATAGGTTTCAGTTCATTCAAGCACTGAACGAAATCAGGAGGTGTCTGAAGTCCTTCCTTAGCAATGGTTGTGCATTACACTCTGTTTTGTTTATTTTCTTCTTTGTTTCTTTTCTCTGCCACATCACTGATTTAGGAACTTTCACGGAAGGGAGAGTTTTGAAGGTAAATAAATGAAGCATGTCTTCTGGAAACAGGTATTCAAGATATTGTGGATTTTTTTTCACTCCTCAACAATGCTACATCCTGATTCTGCAAGCCCTTTATCATCCGGTGTTTTAGAATTTGGAACAGGAGTTTTGTCATCAATTGTACCACAGGAAATGTATTTCCTCCCTGTTTTGAAAAGACAATTTGGCTCTAAGTATTATGTAACACCCCCCCACCCCCCGCCAACTCCTTAGCCTGAAGAAAAATGTCATTTCTTTTCTTTTAAAAAGGATTGGGTTGGCAAGTACCCTGCTCCTGCTGTACATGCATTGACTCTTCATTATTACCTGGCTTTCTTATTTTTCTCACTGCAAACAAAAGAATCAAACAAAACCAAAGCAAAACACCTGATGGCTCAATTTCCAGTTCTGGGAGACAATAAACCTTTGCATATATAGCCAAATATGTATAATCTAGAGTTAGAACCCCAGAAAACAATGAGGCAAATGAATAAATAGGTTAACAGGTATTTGAATTTACTGGAATTTAACAGAGTCTATTTGAATAAACAAATCTATCTGCCTGGAGGCTCGTGGGATTAGGGCGTGCATCCTTAATTGGATAGAGTTTCTGTGGCTTTAAATATTTGCCCAGATATTTTCACTCAGTTCAATTTTCCAGATTTCCATAAACGAGACCTGTGGTTAGCAACTTGCACAGTGTTTCTTTGCAAATAATTTTCAGATCTAATTTTAAGTCTCCCTCCATCTACTGGGAGTTTTTTCTATTATTAAGAACAGACTCCTGGACTTTTCATATCTTTATTAAAGGCAGATGAATAATTCTACAAGAAGGTGCAATTCACTATAAAAATCTAATATCTTTGATCTGTTTCTCGTGTCAGTGGAAGACTGGACTGGACAAAGTATAGCTTTGTGAATCCAGTTTCAGTGCTAACTTCCTGAGCATATCTTTATGAATAACTGCAAAGAAACATTTACATAATTAAAAAGCTTTTCCTGTAAGCAGGTGTTTTTTTTTCTGAAATGCATTCATGATTAGTTCAATTTATTCTACAGTTTTTTATATGAATCAAATAAGGAGTTATTCCAGTTGCCATTTAAAACATACAGATTTCTCTTTTCTCTGATTTGCCAGGTGAGCAACACGGTTGTTTCAGGTTCCTTGCTGGCAAATGACACAGATGTGCTTTGCCAACTTGAAGCTTGTAATTTAAAAATTAATTTTTCACAAACATCAGTGCCACTACGGATCTATTGTTCAGCTCTTGCCACGAAATGAAAAGGAATGAATCTTGTCAGATGAAAATGTCACGTGGAAAATATTCTCAGAACCACATTAGTGATACTTATTGGAATCGGTTTGATGTAATGAACTCATTATATATCCGTATCTGAAACCTTAGACAGATCAATAAAGTGAACATTGGCTTTGTGCTCCCGTTATGAAAAACCACTGCCATTTAGGGGCAACAACATGTTTTGCAAGTTAGAAAAGTGGAATATATTCAGCAGACTGACAGGAGGGCAGAAAAATTATCCCCACTTGTTTTCTTCTCTTTCCTTGTCTCCTGATGTGCTACGAGAATTCTTTTGAATGAATTCTTTTGAAAGCCCTTCCACTGGTTTTAGAATGGGTAGACATTACTGCAAAATCCAGGTAAAATTTAGATGAGATTTGGATAAAAACAAGCATAACGCACCTTCAGCTTTTTGGTGTAGCTGAAATTCCAAAGGGTAACTTGAAGGTTTTGGTCTTTGGCTCTTCCCCGGTGCCAGTTTGTTCTCAGAGACTGCACAAAGAAACAAAAATCTTCTGTCTGTATAAACACAAAAGCAACTGTGGTTCAACATCATCCATCAACAATCTCTTCTCCCCGTGAAAATTAACTATGAGGAACCTGTGAAATCTCACAACTACAATCTCATTGTAGACTTGAACATACATGATCCAAAATATATTTTTGCTAGTATATCACTGTATCTTTTTCTTCCATCCATTTCTGGACTGCAAAAGAAACTTCCCTTTTTTTTAACCGAAAGCACATTGTTCTGTCATTTCAAAAGTTTCGCTGGATTGTTCATATCACACACAGGATATATTTGATTTATATTTTCCTAGCCAGTCACTGCTTTCAGAGTGCTGTAATACAGGTTCATACTCTGGGGCTGAATACTGAACTGGGAACTGGGGATTCCCAACATTTACAGACACCACTCAAACTTCAAACACAACTTCAGTGACTAAACTATTCAGAACAATCTCTGACAACTTGTCACACAAAACCAAGAGCAAACAAATCCAAAATCAACCTCCCACTTAGCTTTCGTATCTTCCCCAGTGCCTGTTTATATAACAGGCTTGAATTTTTGGTTGCATGCAGACTTCAGTGGTGTTTAGTTTGACTTTCAGACGTCTGGAGCTTCAGCATTTTAAGGATTAACACCTCTTTGTTTTCCTGGTTCATTTATAAAGACCGTGAGGTGTTTCCTTCTCTCCTGTAGAGCTGAGAGGTTTATATGCAAATGTTTTTAAACTATCAAGTGCTGCAGTGCTTCAGTAATAAACAAATTATTGCATCAAAGCTATTTGCAATTTGTCTTGCATCAGTCATTCGGAGGCTGTCATTTAAGCATTGCTTTTTCTTTTAAACAGTTTTCATCCTTGCACAGATGTCAAAACTAAATGATCAATAAATAGAAAGGGGTTTCATCCTGATATTGCGCTTCTCTCTGTTAATTTGACCCCAGCTGTGGCAGTGACGTGTGTAATGTTGAGAAACAATTAATGGCAGGAACAGCAGTCTGGCACCAGCGAGAATGACTCTGATCATCTTCTCTTTGTCTATACAGTGTCTGGCAGGATACATAAATGGCAATTACATTGGGAAGGCTG
>VYZT01051375.1:0-17491 GCA_013400735.1 Pomatostomus ruficeps | reverse complement strand
ATATATATATATATATATATATATGCTAGGTGTTGCCCAGCTGGAAAGCAGCTTGATAGAATAGGACCTGGGGGTCCTGATAGACACCAAGTTGAACACAAGCCAGCAGTGTGCCTTTGTGGCAAAGAAGGTTACTGATCTCCTGGGCTGCATTAGGAAGGGTATTGCCAGCCAGCTGGGAGGTCATCCTGCTCCTTTACTCAGAGCCAGTGAGGATATCCCTGGAGTACTTTGTCCAATTCTGCGCTCCTTGGTACAGTAGAGCCATGAACATATTGCAGGGAATCCATTCTTCAGAAGAAGGCTCAGAGGGATCTCATCAATGTCTGTGAGTGTGTGCAGGGAGCTCACAAAGAGGACACAGCAGAGCTCCTTCCAGTGGTGCCCAGTGACAGGACCAGAGGTAGTGGGCACAAACTGAAACATGAAGGTTCCCTCTGAACTTCAAGATACACATTTTCATTGTGAGGATGACCAAACACTAGGGCAGGTTGCCCAGAGAGGTGATGCAGTCTTCATCCTTGGAAATACTTCATTCTTGGAAATACTCAAAAGTCATCTGGAGACAGTCCTGGGCAACGTGCTGTAGATGACCCTGCCTGATTAGAGGTTTCTTCCAACATGCACCATTCTTTTATGGCAGAGGAAGTGATGGATGAGTGTGAACATGTGTGCATGCACAGGGTGAGCAATCTCTCATCACTGTGTGCAGGGGCACTGGAGAAATACAGGCAAAGCGTTTTTAATTGGAGATGGGGATGCAAGCAGCTGTCTTTGAAGGGGGTGAAATCTGCATGGTGCACCAGGAATTCTCTGGGGCAAAGTGTGCAATGGGGCACAGAGTGTGCACATAAGTCACAGGGCAGCTGTGTCCTTGAATAACATGAAATCAGCTTTTTTTCAGGAGGCAGCCTGTCCAGTGGTGATGGCTTCCCTCCACCATCTGCTCCAGCAGATCATCATCCATTACATGGCTGGAGGCACCAGGAGTGGCTTGCTGCAGCCCCATGGGGGCTTTTCCCTGGCAGTCCCCTTTCTTGTTGCCTTTGGGAAATACCTGCTACTTCACCCTCTGCCACACTGCAAGCCGTGTATCTGACAGGAGATTTCTCAACCAGTGCCCTCCAGCAGCTGTGGGGCACTCCTCGAGGGACAGCTCACCTCAGCCCAGCTAGCTGCTGCTAGTGGCTGCTGTGAAGAGCTTGCAGGACCTCTCTCAAGATGCGGGGGTGAGTGGTGAGCCATGAGATAGGAATCTGTCAGCTCTGCAGTCCCAGTGATCGATACCCACCAATAAGAGCAGCTGGGGATCAGACCAAAGCATGTACACACTGTGAAATTTCCTTTTTTTTGTATTTGGCTTTTGGGTGCCCCAGAAACCGAGGCTGGGGAGTGACAGAAGTCTGTCCAGGCTTCCTTCCAACACTGTGAACATGATGCTGAAGACTGCCTTCAGAGGAAATACTGTTTGAGTTTGTACCCAGAGGTACCATCCCTGAGGAGTTCTGTGGAAGAATATGCAAAAATAGTTGTTAGGAAGATCTTGGTGTTTTCCTCCATGGATAGTGCAATGAATGGGTCGGAAGGGGTAGTAGCTGTAAGGCCTCTGTGATGGAGTGGGGAAAAATGAGATGTTCTGTTGTCCAAAGAAAAATGCATGTGCATCACCATGGCCCTTGCATGCCACCACTGTCCAAAAATTAAGAACTGACTTGTACAGACATCACTCATAAAAGTGGCTAAATGTGTACTTGAGAAACCTTAGTGCCGTACCAACTAATTGGGCAGTTTATGGGACAGCTTCACAGATGGCAATATTTTCTTTCTATGGACTTGTTCCCTTTTCCCATAAGCTGCACCCATAAGCATCCATTATCTAACCAAGCCATTGCAGATGGTGAGATGACAACAGCCATGAGTCAGCCGTGGTACTGTATTGTGTCAGGGAGAAGTATTTAAGGGAAGGGTTGTGTGTTCATTGTGCTGGGAGCACAGCTCTGTGAACACTTTATGTACAGACCAGATCCAGGTGCTTTACTACACGAGGAGGTGTGTAAGCACAAAGGGTGAAAGACAGTGATGGGGGAGGACTTTGCCAGCATTACACACCTTTCCGTGTGGCAGGGTATTCTTGTGTTTCAAAGGCATTTGATGTGGGGGTGTAATAAAATTTTTATTGCTGTACACTTGGAGTGCTCACAACACTTAGAGTTGTAAAAACCGTGCATGCTGATATCAGGGGATATCAAATGGCTCCTGATTGCAAGCATGGGTGTAAATACACTGCTTTCCACTCCCTTTCTGTAGAACAGACCCGTATCTCTGAAGAAATGGGGAAGGATGCTGTAAAAACAGCTACATATGTTGCGGAGGAGGAGCAGAGCATGTGAAGGTCTCCAGCCATCCCACAGGAGTGAGGGGTTGGTGCAAACCAAGCCTTGAGCACAGGCTCAAGAAGGACCAGACCTGTTCCTCTAGCCACCCTCGTTTCCCCTGTACTCTACCTGGAGCAGAGACAGTGCAGGCCACCTGGGGCAGCTTCATTTGAGCAGGGATTTTCCTTACCACATCCCAGAGATACTGGGTTTAGAGGGTCCCAGCCAATATTTACCTAATGTGTTTACTATTGCTGGCCCTTCACAGCCCATCACCAGCCATTCCTTGGTTGAGGCTCCATCTCTACATCTAGAATTAAGCATCAGGTGCCCTATGTCCTCTATCAAGGGATCTCCAGCCTGCAAAGAAGGCCACGTGGCAGGTTCCTTTTTTGCTGTGCAGGTTGCGGTGAAATACTGACTGAAGTGCGTGCAAAACTGTTTAAATCGCTTCCACCAAAGAATACAGTTTTCATTGGCATGGTGGTAGGGAAGACATGGTAATAGAAATTTTGTAACTTTTTGCTTTTTGCTCCTTTCTGCAAAGTGCAAGTGGTTCCTCAGACTGATGGCATTTTGGGTCACCAAGGTGTGTGGGTACTGTCTCTTTAGCTGGCCTCCTCCCAGAAGCCCTGTTACAGCAGGACAGCTGTCAGAGGTCTAGCCCGAAGACCTGCAGGTGAAGGCACTGCTCAAGGAGAAGCCAGCATGCTTCCCACTTCCCTGACTGCTGTACCACAAACAGATGGACACAACTTGTGCAGTGGCACCTTGACAAGGGATCAAGACCCTTGGGTAAGCACATCCTTGGGGCTTCCAGTTGATTCCAGCTGCCCTCTTTCCAAGATGCATTTTCATTTTTCATCCAGAAAGCAATATTCAGCTGAAACCATAAATTATGGGCATCATCTAAACAGACACCTTATCCCAGGCACAGTCGCCTGGCTTGGACACCCCCGCAACCCACCTCTCTACAGAAAGTGAACAAAGGCCAATCTAGAACCCTCCTCTGCTGCTGTCACAGTCTCTGGAAAGGAGCAACCAGCCGTTGGTGTGTCTTGAATTGTACCTTGTGCTTTGACAGGAAGCTGCAGTATGGCAGGATGAGTAATTAATTAGCCTCACACTGCCACAAGCATTTCCAGTCCCAGCTGACAACAGACTAATTAAGAACCTCCCTGTGGTGTCTATTGTAGATAACCATTTACTTTGATACAGTTTAACAAGGGCTTTTCTAATGGTTTTTTTCACAGGCAACTCATTAGATTAATCTGTGTGGCAAACAGCAAGAACTTCTAATAGACATTTTGAGTTCCCAGACACCAAAAGTCAAGACAATTTTGCCAAAGAGTACATTAACTTTATCAAGGCAAAGCACTTGCTTCCTTCTGATATTTTGTGTCACGTCATTTGTTCTCAGATGTTACCTTAACCTAAGTCCAGAAGTTTTGAAAACTGAATGTGACCTTGTAAATGCTGGTTCCTGGGAGCCAGTTGATGCCCCTGTGTGTGATTTGCCCACCAGGGTCATTTGAGGTGCTTGCAGACTGAGCACCAAGAGTGCTACGTGCACCCCATTATCAGTGTTGTCTGTTTCAGCATCTCAGTGAAGACTGAGGAGCCAAACTTCCTGCTAGCCCAATGATCCCTGCATCTATGTTTGTGGAAAATACTGATACATGTACAGCTCCAAGGTTTTCACAGGATCTCCCACAAAGCCTAGGAGAATCAGATAAGGGCCCTACATCCCTCAAAAGGCAGGAAGGAGTGTCCTTCCTTTCTACCTTAACTTTCAAATGTTAATTGTGACCCTATCTAACAACAGCACAAACACAGTTTGTCTTTAGGAGCCTGCAGCAGTGCCAGGTGTAGTCTGGACCAAGGTAGGGACATGAGTTGAACATGAACCCAGAAGCAACATAGTTTTCTCCACACAATCTGTCCTAATGGGAAAATGTGCAGGAGGATTTTACCTTCCCTTAGTGTCACTGCACTGCCTCATATTTACAAATTACCATTGTGAGGGTGAAATATTTGACTTCAAATCAAGAGTGAGTGGATGACAGCAAAGATGGCAGGTTGGACCTTACAAAGCGTATGATTGCACAGCTTGGAAAGAAGACTGGGGCTCTGAACAGGGAAGGAGAGCAAAGAACATGAGCTGGAAGACCTCGCCAGGAGAAAAGGGTGGTGCCACAGCAGCAAGTAAATAACTCGGTGTGATTTTCAGCAGGGTACAGTTCTCCACATGACTGCGATCAGGTTTTTCATTATCACTAGAATTAACTGGAAAGATCTCTTTGAAATGAATATTTGAATGTCTAATATATTTTCTTTTTCCCTGAGGGGATACTAACCAATTCAAACACCATTAGGAACTTAGGGTAAAGCCTCAGAGACTGATTTTCCTTCCAAGTTTGGTTGAAATGGGCTTGCGTATTTGGATATGTAATTTCATTGGAGAAATTGCTTATACTGGGAATGTCTCCCTACAAGTCATCTGCTCAGAGCCACTTAGAAGCACACATCATTGTTTGTTGATGAACATGAATGTTTCTGTGCTTTCCTTTCTAGAATGCTGTCCCAAACTAAAATTGCTAGATTCTTGTCTAGGCTAGCACATAGGAACTGGAAACTAAAAACATTAGTGGGATTATCAGTTTGCATTTCCCAGCACCTAATTGTTTGTAATTCTTGACTCATTCTCCCCCACTCCCAGAAATTCTGTGTGACCAGAATTTGGAACATTTCCCCTGTTTCATGGCAACAGTGCTATGCTATGCCACACACATTATGATTTTTATCCCTTGTTGCAGGCTGGTGGTGTGTAAAAACTTCCTTCCTAGTCCTGTCTGACCCTTTTTTGATGCAAGGGGCTACAGTGAATATCAAGTGTGACTTTATTTGCTGCAGCTATCTGCCCTCTGCCTCCTACTGGCTGCTGATGATTTCCCCCATGGCTGAATGCTGGGATGCTGGTGACCCACTTCCTGAGACTGAAGGCACAACTGAACACAGGGTAGCTGCAGTGCCCAGCAGTTCTGCTGAAGCTGAGTGCTGACAGCCAGAAGGCAGTAAGGACTGAATGCAATTGCCTCTGAAATGCACGCTGTGCACTTCCCCCAGCAGATGCTTCTGCCATAGCTGTGTGACAAAATGTGCTCTTGACTCACAGGGCTGGTCTCCTCGCAGGTGAATACTGGCTCAGTCCTATCAGCTTGTATTTCTTCCTGCCAAAAGCCTCCAAGGAGCCTGTTAAGCAGGGGGTTTCTAGAGCTTTTTTTTTTTTTTTTCCTGAGGAGTAGCTTTATATAAGCAGCCTGTGTCACACTGATGAAATTTGTACTGCTGTCCTTTTCTGGTTGGTCCTCTGAGCATTTCATGGTGACTTCCTGAGACCACTGACACTGCTCTGCTGATTCCTACCCGGCATGCTACTCCCTTGGCAGAGCTCAGCCTGCCAGAAAAATAATTTTGTCTACCAGGGTGCTCATGTCAACTACTGGGTGCAACTGGATGACCTGCAGTTGTCAATCCTTTTGAAACGATCAGGTCGTCATTTCTTTGTACTCTTTTCTTTACTATTAAATATCTGTTTCCAAGAATATTTTGTGGTTTTTAAAGATACTGTGTGTAAGAGCCCAAGGTTGTAAACTCACACGTCCTTTTTGTTTTGGTGTATTTACAGATGGGGTACTTGGGCATGTTGCAGTACCTGAGAGCCTGTCTGGCTTCTGAAGCTGACCTGATGTCTGCTGATAATTTTCCAAAGCAGAAATTCTTTATGGAACCATGAGACTAAGGCAAGGTCTTGTGGATGAGTTACATCTGAACACCAAGTGACCACAACCTACCGTGCTACCTGTTTCCTTGGAAAGGCTTGCTCAGCCCCAGCAGTAACACGGAACAGCACACTGTACCTGATTGCGCAGTTTTGATTTCCAGACTCTCACCAAATGTGTGTCATTGATTGCAAGGTTCTGTCTTGCCCTGGGTCCCAGGCATTGCACCCAATCTCTTCTTTACTCCTAGCTCCCTTCAGGGGCAAGGCTATCCTCGGGGATAATGCAGTCTCCTGCTAAACACACTGGGAACAGCCCACGAGGGGGGTAGCCCTTGGGCTTAAACTATATGAGCCTATGTCTCTAGTAAGGACATTGGTTTTCCTACTGTGAATTCCTGTCCTAAATCTCACCCTGTTCTGCCAAGGGGAGCCACCAGCTGCCATATTAACCCATAGCTTTTTGCAGGGTTGCTGTTTTCAGAAAATAAAGCTTCTAGTGGTGCTTTAGCATTCATTCAGACCCTGTGTCCCTGTCAGGATCTTTTCCACACTTCCTATGCAGGTGCTAGCTGCAAAACATGATCAGTCGGAGGAACAAAGACTGGATAAAAAATTCCTCAGCAACATTTATTTGACAGATTCATCCCCTGTGATCAAAGGCCCTGTCCTTATCCAGTTAAATTTAATGGAAATTTTACTAATAACCTCAGGAGATCAAGATATGACTCTCCCAGATTAGTGGACAAGACCATTATAACATTATAGCTTCAGGAGCAGTTAAGTCCCTTCCCCTACTCTTTGGGTGGGGGGAAAAAGGTATGTATTATGTTTCCTCTTTGGATGATGCCTGTTCTCATGACTGGTAATCATCTGAGACAGGAGCTGGTGTGCTGTCAGAGGAGTGTGCTGTAACAATTTCTCTCATCATCATATATTTAGCCCTGGGTTTAGAAAATGGCTCCTACTAGATGGAGCTGAGCTAAGTTTACCTCCATGGTTGCAGCTGTGCATTCCTAGTCCCTGTAACCACTGGTGCTACAGAACCTGGCGTTGAATTTCCACTGCTTTTTATTCTTTCCTAGGAGACTTGTATGAGGTGGGGGTGTTGAAATAATTTCTGTCTTCCCCTGAAATTTTTATTTCTGGAGTGTGTCACAAATGTACTTAGAGAAAAGGAATGAAATTCAGCAGTATGACTGTGCTAGCAGAGCAAATGTTTTGCTGGTGGTAGCTATTTCCCCCATCATGTTAGCACTGAATTTGTTCTGGTATTCCTGAAATGCCTTTAAACACTTCATTTCTTCTTTAGAGTGAGCCAAAATGGTCCCTTGTGTGAAAGCTAGCCCTGCGAAGACAGCGCTAAGCCTCTTATGAGAGCAAAGCTGTGCCTGTGTTTAGACTTATTCCATCACCCTCTGTGGCATTTGAGCTGATTCTACTTTTTATGCCTATCACTTTCTCATTTCCTTTGGCTAGGATCCCTCTTTCTTTCTGCTGAAATGTTTGGAGGGCAGGCAATTCCATGGCTGCCTGCAGATGAAACCAGATCAGCTTTCAGCGTTGAGTTGTGTAACAGCTGCCCACTGTTACTTCAGAGCCAATTTTGGGACAGTGTCATCAGCTTTGTCAATCCATATGTTCCAGGGAGATTTTTACTAGATAAACGCTTAAGTGTGTATTAACTGGATCAAATTCTTATATGTATATCTGAGACATGAAGTGTCAAATGGTACACCCAACCTTCACTAACCAAACAAAACTGTAATTCACTGATATCAGAGTTCCGTGAATTTCAACTATGCATAGGCACATGATATCTAAAAGATTTTCCTGAGCTCACCCAAGTCTGTATATGAATATGTGGCAATGAGCAAGAAAAACTTCAGTATTCTTTTTGCAGATTTTGCTTTTTTTCTTTGTTAAATAAAGAAATTGTCTTAGAATTTAAAGAAATTAATACAAGTAGTTGTCAGGTCTGTGTTTGTCAAAAGCAACTGACAAAAAAGCCAGTATGAGTAGTATCAGAGTTTTAGTTCCATAAAGCAAGTGTAAAAAGATCCAGTGGAAGCTTGCCAATATATATTGTAGCTTTCTAATAATAAAAATGTCCCACTCGCCTTAGATGTGGGACACTCTGTCCTGGAAGATGTCCTCTTGCTACCTGAACAGCAGAACTGCCTCCAGTGAGAGCACGCCCTAAATTGCTCTTTGCCATTGCACTCATTTCCGAACAAGAGGACGAGACCCCAGGGCTGGCAGGTCAGCAGCACACGAGCTGCATCAGATCCCAGGTGGCTTCTGGCAGGAGGTTCAGCACCAGCCTGTCCTGTCAGCACATGCCAGGTGGCCGATGGACTCTCAGACAAAGCAAGGAGCTCAGACAGCTCGTAGTTTACACAGGTTTGCATAGGCAGCTCCATAACTGAGGCACCATGTGCTCCAGGTGAGTTGTCTGCAGAGCCCCTGCTACTGAAAAGTAAGTCTCGGGACTGAGTTTGGACGTACTTCTCTTTGTCTAAACACAAAAGCATGATCAGTTCAGCTTGCTTCACTTGCCTGAAATTATTCACTAGCCTAATAGTGGCGTATTTTCATCCATTACCTTAATATTTCTTTAACTAACTCAATTTAAATAAGAAACCAAACACATCTGGTGCAAAATTTGCTGATAGAGAATTGTGGCTGCTCAGTAGCTCACAGTTTGACTTTAGGTCACTTCTCAATAGGCTTCTGAGCATCCACAACATGACAGCTGCCTTCAGAGTGGCCAGAGGAATGAAAAAAATTAATGCTTATTTATTTTATTTTAAATAACTGTCTCATGTTGTAAACAAACTAATAAGCACTCCTTAGCCAGGCATGCAGCATTTATAAATCTGTGTAAGGAGCTCTGCTGCTCTGATGAAGTCAATTGATACATATTGATTTGCATTTTTCACTGATCAGAACTGCCTGCATGAGATTAACCCCTTGCAATTATCATATATTTGAAAAGTGTGTTTGACCTATTTCTTTACAGCACTGGATAGCTTTTAATAGGACATATCAATCCAGCATTCTGGGTTCTTTTGAATAATGGATTTCACTATGGAAGTTCACATAGTAATTTTTTCCAGGAATAACCTGGGTTTTTTTCAGGTTGGATAAATTCCAGCTCAAGTAATTACACTTTGCTTTCCCCAGTTCCCCCAAAGGTCCAATTAATTCAGGCACTCTTAGCATAAAACTGTTATACGCTGCTACTGTGCATGGCTAAATAGCTGTTGTACTTCCCCCTGATGACAAATACATCTCAGTGGTGCATGAGCTGACTCCCTCACGCCACTCTGATGTGGTATGCCTGAGTGATTCCAGTGCTCACAGTCCTCCACAAAAAAGCACACTGGTTACACATACTTTTATCATGGTCTTCCTAGACCCGCTAATCTTGATCATCCTTCTTTGTCCTGCTGGTTAAATTCACTTGAGCAATGGGAGGGTCTCAGAGCAGGGGATATTCCAGGTGCACTGGCAGGCTGTACTCACATGGCACATGTTTGGAACACCTGAGAGGGAACCCCCACCCAGGTAATTAGTTACTTCCCAATTGCTTAACAGGCCTGTGACACCTGTGCTGGCTGATGTCTATCTGTAGTGAAAGAAAAGCTTAAAATCTCAGAGAGCTGGTGGAGATGGAAAGCCCACAGCTGCAGTGGTGCCTGTCCTGCTTTTTCTTTTGAACGTGTTTTTGCATCTTTGTTTGACCATGTCTCAGTCCGATCATTGCAGCAAGAGCATGTTGCTTTGATGCCCACTGGTTCCTAGCTCTAATGATCTGGTGTGACTCTTGTGGTTTGTAAAATCAGCTGCAGTGCTCAAATCTGACCCTTGTTGTCAGTCTGCAGCCAGCTGTCACATCAGAGTCTCAGAGCTTAGGAACAGAGGGCTTTCCAGGCCATGTCCACCTTCAGAAATCTTGCCCCTGTCATAATCACTCAGGTAGTGAGGATACTTGAACACCAGGGTTGAAGGCAATGGCCTCTTGCTCCTGTAGTTCAGCTCAAAAGCAATTTGAGGCCCAAAGGTAAATCCCTGGCTACACCATCTTCTTGGAGGGACCTCTGCAGTGCTGGAGCAGCAGCTAACAGCAGCAGGGCTACAATGAGAGAGGGTCTTACAAAAAAAAAGCTGAACATGACAAGGATCAGAGGGGGCAATTTCTCTACCATGTGCTTTGCTGTTTGACCTTCAGGAATCCTTTTGGACATGCTGTAGGATTTCTAGTTGTGTCAACTCCCAGCATATGCATCCAGGTCTGCAATATACAATGGAGACAAATTTTTTTGTGGAGCTTCTGTGAGACGGGATAATCCACACTTCTGTCTCATCTGCACCTGTGGATGCATTTACCTTTCAGCCCACCAAGGGCTCAGTTGAGCTTGCGTTGCTTGAGGGATAGAATTTCAGCTGGCAGCTTCTGGGTCGGGCTGGCTTTGGCAGGTGGAGTAGCTCTGGAAAGAAGGCTGTTCAGTGACGGGTGTCCTGTGTCAGCCTGTCTCTGATGTCCGTCAAGGTTTCACTCAGTGCCAATTTACAGCTTCCTTCCTGCATGGCTGTCAGGGGTAGCTGTCATCGTACCAGACCCCTCTTCCGATTGTGACATCGGCATCCTCTGACCATGACATGAAGCACTGGGTAAAGGCTGCAACAGGGAGGCAGCATGTGCCTGCCTTTCCTGCATGTGCTGCCAGAGTCAGCCAGCTCACATTTCATGTGAGCTCAGTCTGGAGGTGGACACATTCAGTACACGTCCTTCCTGGGGAAAGGCTGTCATCCCTGAAATACTGCTTCCTTCAAGCCCATTGGCTTCAAAGATATGGTGTGGAATGTAGAGAGCAAGTTAAAACATTAGGAAAATAGATTTCATTTCACATGTGTAATTGGGCAAATTGACATTCTTCAGAGTGGGAAGAGAATTGGGAGGGTAAGAGTGAAAAAACCCATGGGTTGAGATAAAGCCAGTTTAATAGGGTAAGTAAAAGTCCAACACACAAACAAAGCAAAACAATTCATTCATTGCTTCCCTTAGGCAGGGAGGTGTTCACCCATCTCCAGGAGAGCAGGGCCCCATCAAGTGTAAGGATGACTTGGGAAGACATGACTCTGAACTTCCTCCCCTTCTTCCTTCTTCTTTCCCCAGATTAAATGCTAAATATGGCACCATTTAGTATGGGATATCCCTTGGGTCATTTGGGGTCAGCTGTCCCAGCACAATTCCTTGTGCAGCCTCCTTCCCCCCACCTCCTTACTGGTGGGGTAGGTGAGGAGCAGCAAAGGCCTTGGCACTGCTGATAATGATGACAACATTCCTGTGTTATCAACCCTGTGTGCATCACAAATCCAAACAAAGCCCCATACCAGCCACTGTGAAGAAAATGAACTCTACCCGAGCCAAAACCAGCATGCAGACCATCCTCTTCTCCTCATTCTTAGATGCCTGCATAAATGATGACAAAGTTTTGCACATAACCTGAAGCCTTCTTAGAGGGGTGCCTCACCTGATTTGAGGTGCTGTCCGACTGGTGCCTCTGTATGGATATGCCTCTGGCTCAAGGCAGGCTGCAAAGCTCTGCCTGCTGGCCTCCTCCCCACACAGCATCCGCCCCAGCACAGGCAGCGGCTAGGGTCTTTCTCTGCCAAGGAGAAGGGCCGTAAGGAGCTGATACTGCATTACCCAGGGTCTGGCATCAGCCACAAAAGGTGGCTGGTGACCAGAGGAATAGCTGAGGGATTAGTTTTTGATTATGGGCTGCTCAGACAGAGCTTAATTTGCTCTTTACCTTGTGCGAGATAGGAATCCCTGTGGGGAGCAGACACTGGCACCAGTGTTTCCACCTGGGCCTAGGGTATGGGCATATTAAATTGCCATTTTCAGGATGACCTCCTGCCTCTGTGCAATAATCACACAGACCAAAGGAGATGCAGCTACCCTCCTTCTCTTCCTCAGATTTCCCACTCTGCTGTCTCGGTTTTCTTCATCACCCTGTCCCCTTCTTCCTCCTTAGTGTCTGGGTGACACTGATCCATATGGCTTTAACAGAATATCATTAACCTGCAGCACTACAGAATACTGGTGCTTTCTTAAAAACCTACCACTTTCTGTTTTTATGGTCTCTGAAGTACAGGCACCTCAGACCAAACTGAGGGGCCGACCTGCTGCTATGTACTGCTCTTGGCTGCTGTATCCCTGCACAAGTTTTATACTGATGGTGCTTCAGAGATGGCTTGGACTCCAGCTTGTCTCTCTTCAGACTGTGGGCCCATTGCTAGTTTGTAGAATATCACATCTAAAAGTGTAAAAGTAAACTTGCATTTTCAGTTTTCAGATATGCATATGCAAATGAGGATGCCTTTGAAATTTGAAGAAGAGAATGGGGTCTTGCTCTGTTTCTGTATTTCATATTCCCTTCTTGCCCCATGCTCATTTATTTTCTCTCCTGCTTTCACAAGTGCTGCAAGAAATGAGCTAACTTGCCTTTACAATATAATGAAAATGATGTGGCACAGCATGAGTGTGCCTGTGCTCTCCTTCCACCACACTATAACTTCAACTTGTTCACATGGCTTTTTAAGCAAGGGTATGATAATAGTTTGTGTCATATGAAAAATAAGGACTCTTCATTTTTTCCTCACTCAGTCTAGGTTGTATTTTCCTTATTTAGCAGTTGGATAAGCAAATATTCACTGCATTTATTTCATGTGGTTCCTTTCAGTTCAATGATTATACAGTACAATGCCATGCAAATTTGGATGGAGAGGGTGTAGATTTTTACATTGCAAGCTGATTGCAAACCTTCTCAGCATTTAGCAGCCATTTTGCTGGCAGCCAGTTTAATCACATGTCCATGGTAAAGGAAAGCACGTGTGATTATATTTGTAAACTGCCTTTTTGTGAATGCTAAGTTATTTTACCTCAGAATTAAAAAAAAAAATAGTCTTAAAACTGTGGAATCCAGCTGAACACCTAACTTTCCAAACTCCAGGAATACTAAAATTAAATAAGATAAATAAAAATCAAACCTTTTAAACCTTCTCAAATCACCAAGTTCCATCATAAAAGGCTTCTCAAATACCTAAAGCTCAAAGCATAAGAATTGTACCACTGTGACTGAAAACCTTTGGGGGATTTGCAGCAGTTTTTAACTTTCAAACTCTGAAGCAGAGGAACATAAGGCATACTACCAGATTTGGATATTTTATATATTCTCTAGTGAAAGTTGCTTATATAACTGAAACGTGCAGTTCATGCCTTGCAGCATCAGCCTGACAGAGAACTTGCCACAGTCACAGAACTTGCTGGCTCCCAAAACCAGGCTGTTCCAGACTGACTGTTTAGACATCTAAAGTATATTTAATTTTAAAAAAAGAAAGTTAATTAAATGGGCAAGTGGCTGCTTACCTGGGAATGCTCTGCTTACAGAGAGCTGCAGTTTGAGTAGGACCTCATAATTTATTGCATTTTATTTCTTTCATGACCTGACCATTTATAGGCAAGTACAAAAAGGGCTTTTTTTTCTTTCTCCAGCTGCAGCATAATGGTGTGGCATACAACAAAAGCAGCATTTCCACTGCATACAAGGAGCAGAGGAGGAAGCCCCGGAAGCCTTTCTGTGAACAGGGCTCAGCTGTCATGGAAGCAAGACAGGATGTGAATTACCTTTGCTATTCTTTCCCTTATGGTCTCTGCTCAACCTGGCACATTCTCTTTACAATAAGCTGCTATTACAGTAGGATGTCACTTCAATCTCTGTTCACAAGTGTTGGTTGGTTTTTTCCAAGATGTAAGGACAGATAATTTTGGGGTAACTGGCTAAGCCTTCTAGTAAAACAACTGTGCCCCTTGTATTTCCATACAAATTTCCATACAAAGGTAAGTTTTTCAGTGCAGGATTCTGCTATTGTCTTACTCCAGTTTCTGCAGTCCTGGGTTGGAATGCTTTTTCTGATTTCATCCCACAAGGGTAGCATGGCTTCTTGTAGTAGTGTTCACATCTGCCATGCATCTCTCTTTCCAAGGTTCCCTGTTTCTATACTCAGTGCTGCGTGCTCTGAACACATTGCAATGAAGGACCAGAAGCTGCCCAGGATCACAGAACAACACCTTTGTAAGTTCTGAAATGCCTGCCAAAAGGCATTACAGGGATCCTTGCAAGTGCTGTCCTGCTAGCATCCTTCTCTGAGGAGGACGGAGTCACTGCTGGTTTTATTGCTCTTCTTTTGAGGCATTAGGCTTAGTCAGTGTGTGAACAGGCCGGAAGCTGAGATGTTGTGACCTAAGAGAACAACATGCATGAAATCGTAGGAAGGTTAAAAATTTTGTTTGTGCGGTTTTACCTGTTAGTGAGTGTGGAAGGTTTTCAATGCTGTCCTTGCCTATCTGTGAAAGTATGTGATATAATTTCTTCCCTATCAGAATTGTTGGTTTTGCCTTTTCCTGCTCACCTTCTTGCTTTTGTATGTGACTGCTGCTTCCAACGCAGCTTGCATCTGCTTTGTACAGCCTCTGCTGTCTTACAGTTCAAAACTGCCTTCGGTCTTGAGCAGAGCCAAAAGCAAAGCACGGTCTAGCCACACAACAATACTGCCTCATGGACCATCTTTGAAATAACAACCTTGGTTTCTCACATTGCTTAACAGCTTCTGTTTTAGGCCCTTTTGACCCAGTTTTCACATAGCTTTAAAACTTCTTGCCTGCTTTACTTGGTGTCTGCAATATGGCTCACTCTGCTCAGTGATTTCCACTTGACCTTTCCAGTTAACTTGCATCTTTGCCATCAGCTAACCAAAGGGCAGGCGTTGAATATGTTTAAGGTGTCAGGTTCCTAATATAGGCCCTGTTAGGCCAGTGGATATGTATCCTGTGGGAGCATGCGGAATGACGCGAGGATGTACAGCTTGCTGGTAGAAGGCACTTCATTTCAGAGCTTGAAGGCTTTGCACAGGAGAGCCTGTACCAGGAAATATTAAATATTATTCCATGTCCAGAAATAAAAGTCTGAAGATCATGCTGAATTTCTTTGTATATTCCCTTCCAATTGTTACCCAGAGAACTCCTCAAGAGCGGCATGCAATTTTTCAAATATTCATTCCCTTTGGTAAGTGACTGCATGGTGTACATATTTTGTCTTTTTGATTATGATGCTTCTTTAGACTGTATATGTCCTTTAATGTCTAGGAAACTGAGTCAGAGTTTTTGCTTAGACAATAATAATTATTTTTCTTTTAAAACAATTTTTTTTTAATTCCCTTAGAACATGATTATTTTAAAGAGTAAAATAGCTCACTAGATTGTGAGAACTGGGTGGCTTAAAGGAGCAGTGGAAGCTAAACCTTTGCTGTATAACTTGCTGACTCAATTCACATTCACATATTAGTGAGCAACGCTGCCATCTGACAGCTGCCTGCAGCTCACATAAAGATGAGATGGTTGTTTAAGACCACTCCTTGAGACTGACAGGTAACTAAAGGAAAGAAAAAAAAAAAAAAAGGAAGACCCTCTAGTCTCTACTGCAAGTTGGGACCCTGTGGGCATGCTTTGGCTAAGAGCCAAGAACAGAGATGGGAGAGGCACACACACCATCTACTTGGAAAAACTCCTTATCTCAGTGACTAAACTCAGCCCATCCTTCACAGGTCAGGATGTGACTCATGTTACAAGGTGCTTTGCAGCAAGGGTGACCTGACTAGCCAAATGGTAATCTTAAAATGTGGGAGGTACTAGGTGCTTTCTGTTAGCTGAGAGATGTGTAACTGCTGGGTCAACTTTCTTTAGAAAAAACCTAATGTTTAATGAAATTGGTAATTTCTGCAAAAATACATGGAAATACCTTGGCACTCCTGAAAGTCCTTGTATCTTCCAAGTTGTTGCATTCCACTGTGGGCAACTGTGAGGAGTTCTTTTAAAAATAGATGGTCTAGAATGAAATTAAGTCAATTGAGACAATCTTGTATGTGAGAACTGTTTATTGATAATGAAAAACAAACAAACAAAAAAAACCCAGAGTTACCCTACTAAAGTGGGCAAGAAAGGACAGAGAAGGAGGAATATGGAAAAGGAGGAAGAGAGAGCGAGAATGAGAGAGAGCGAGGGGAGACAGAGAGAAGAAGAGGGCGTTACCACTGGAGGTTGGAAAGGGCCATCAACATCGATGCAATGCAGGGGTTTGCCACCTGCTCTGCCTGCTGCTGAGCCTGCACAGAGCTCAGAGAAGCATGGCTGCACCGGCACAGCCCCCGCAGCGATGGGCAGCCGGACACACGGTGAGTGAGTGAGTGAGTGAGTGAGTGAGTGAGTGAGTGAGTGAGTGAGTGAGTGAGTGAGTGAGTGGACAGTTGCGCTGGAAGTCCAGAACCCTAGATGGGGTTGCAGCAAGGATAGCGAAGGCGGGCTGGATCAGAGGCCGGCAGGGCTGGACGCAGGTGGCTCAGGCAGGGACACAGGGGGGGAGAGGTCAGGGACACAGGGAGACACAGGCCCTACTGACAAGGTAGGGCCCGACACAAACTACACACGAGGCTTGGAGGTCAGCCAGAGTCCCGTCAGGCGCCCAGATAGAGGGAAGGCGAGTATGCAAGAGCGAGCAAGTGCCAGCAAGGGCAGAAGAGCGAAAAGGAAGGCTGCAGTCAGGCCAAAAAGGACAAAAGATGGGCTAGGACCACGGCAAGGAGCAGATCTCAGCAGGCTGAAGCCAAAGCAAAAACACATGACTCAAGAGGCCTCCAGACTCAAAAAGCCACAACTTAAAAAGCCACT
Source organism: Pomatostomus ruficeps (assembly GCA_013400735.1). Taxonomy (NCBI): domain Eukaryota; kingdom Metazoa; phylum Chordata; class Aves; order Passeriformes; family Timaliidae; genus Pomatostomus; species Pomatostomus ruficeps. Next base: position 540 of record VYZT01051375.1, on the reverse strand, counting down.
GAGTCACCAAGCCCCAAAGCCAAAAAAGCAAGTTTCTAAAAGCTCCCAAAGACACAAAGCCCAAAAAACGAGTCTCAAAAGTACCCAAAAGCTTGTGGTGCAGTTACTTTTTATACCCTCTGGCTCCTCCCAAAGTCTGCCTGCTGGCAGGAGACCATTGGCCCAGTCCAACCTTCCATGGCAATCCATTGGTGGACACCTTTTGCCATCTGATTGGAGAAGCCTCTTTGGGGGGTACTGTGTCTCTGGTGTTCCCCTGCTGACTGCCAGTCCCATGTGAGACAGGAGCTGGTTGCCAGGCAGTCTTCCCAGGGACAAGGCTTTCTCCCATCTTCTTCTAGTTGCCTCCCCTAGGCAGCACATATGCAACCCCCTCCCCCACATGCCTCTGACATTCAGTGTTGAGACAAGTCAAAATTAAACTGGCTCCTAACATAAGTGTAACACACTAAAGGCTTTGCAGGAGTAAGGAAAAATCTGACCTCTTGGATAAATCAGCTTCCATGTTTGGAATATTGTTCAAGTGCCATTGCTTCTTTT
>VYZT01051372.1:20838-42579 GCA_013400735.1 Pomatostomus ruficeps | reverse complement strand
TGTTTTACAGCACAGCCCAAGGAGATCAATGTCTTCCAAGCCTCTTCCCCCTCTCTTAGCAGCTCTAAATAAGTTGTCCATAAGGTGAGCAAAGCAACAGCTCCTCTCTTGCTCCTCCAGCAGCTGGACACAACCTCCAGAGCAGCCCCTGTGCCTCACCAGGCATTTCCTTCAGCCTGGGCCTCTGAGCGTAAAGCTCCATGATTGCACTGACTGAGCTGTGGGCAGTGAGCACCACACAGCCCCGAACACTCACCAGGCACCTCCAGGGTGTAGGGCCCAGCCCTGGAAAAGGTTCTGCCCCCTCTGCAGCTGAGAAACACAAACCAACTTTGGGGGAAAACTCTGCATCCTTCTCCATTCCTGTCTGAATCAAGATTTAAGCTTTTGGTCTGGCTTCTACAGACAGAATCGCAGAGGGGTTTAAGTGCTTTTCACTGAATAATTAAGGAAAAAAGTGACAGGTGGATGGCAGGAAAAAGTCCCTCCATGAGCAGCCAGGCGTTGCAGCAAGCGGAGCTGACCCTGACAGCCTTCATCCTTTTACTTATCCACACAGAAATAGCGAAAACTTGGATTTCAACATTCATTTTATTAACAAAGTGCAAACAGTTTTAAACTAGGAGTTGTAGAGCACATTCACACAGACACAGGGCACAGGCAGCCACATGAGGACACCACCGGGCAGGTGCTTACAGGGCTCATGCTTTGTCACTAACCAGGCATCAGCTCCCAGGGGAGCTTCACAAGGACTTTAGCAGCTCAAAATGCAACGAACAGAGTTTGGCAATGGGTGTGGTTGGTTCATGTCACCAACTGCAGAAAACAATTGGAGTGGTGGCAGTTTTCCCCCAGCTCTGGAGCCACCGCGGCATTCCCAAGGACAGTCGCACACTCGTGGTCATTCCAGCGGCACAGCAGGACACTCATCCCCCAGGACAGGGCTCAGCACCTGCCCCACAGCCCCTCAGGGCAGCTGAGGCTGGCAGAGCACGAGTGCCACCCTTCAGGGCCAGGGTGCAGAGGTCGCTGTGCCCGGGGACAGACAGGGTTAAGACAACGGCAGAAGAACCACGTTGGCCAGAGTGGAGAGAGTGGACAGCCATGGCCAGCAGCCTCGGCTCAGCTCCAGGGAATGCACACACCTCTCCCCAGGGATGCAGCTGTGGGTCTTCAGGCCTCCAGCCCGTGCTCTACCTGCTCCAAACAAAGCTTTCACTGAGAACTCTCCTGCTGGAGCAGTTTCAAGGCTTCAAACAAACACAACCTTACGAGTCAACATTTTATGGCAGCTACTTCAACCCAGTCAGTGTTGTACTGATTACGGAAGCACTCAGAGCTCAGCCCTCCTTCCCTCCCAGATTGCCTCCGAGCCAGAGGGAGCTCAGGATCCTGACACAGGATGAGCAGTGGCTCCAAGGCTGCAGCTCCTGGAGCAGCACACGGAAGGTGCAGCCCCAGGGCTGGCCAAGGAGAACATTCCCAGTTACCTGGTGCTGTCATCTCCAGGGACAAAGCTGAGATCGTCAGAACTGGCTTGATCCCCGTCTGGCAACACCGAGGAGTGCTCTGAGGGTGAAAACAACACCAGCAAAACCCAGTCACCCCCACCAGTGAGCACTGGAGCAGCCAGGGAATGTTTCCTCCCCTCCCTCGGGCCAAAACTTCACCCCCCTGGCCTCACAGCTTTGATCCACAGGGCTGAAAGTGAAAGCTTAACCAGAGGACTTTCTGAAGCTGCACCGAACTGCTGGAAGCACCTTCCTGCCAATTAAGATGCAAATCCATGTCTAAGGCAGCGGTTACCTCCCTGGAATTAGCCTACTTACAGTGCCAGTCCTGGCACTCAGGGAGTTCCAGTTGGGAGCTGGTGCTGTGGGTTTTCCAGCCCTTCCCAGGAGACTCACCTAAACTGACTTCTCAAGGCTAGCAAGAGTTTCCCTCTCCTGTTTCCAGCTGTTTTAATTGGGATCCCAAGAGAAGAGTTCCAAATCTTACTGGCAGTTTCTTGAGCTCTAACACCTCCACAGCCCCCCCAGGGATCTGCATCCGAGGAGCTCTGGGAGGACTGGGAATATTGGGAAGAGGGGCTCTACCTTCGCTGGAGGGCTGCACAGAGAAGGCCTGGTTGAACACCTCGGAGGGAGAGGTGGCATCTTCCTGTTCCTCATTTTCCGTGTCACATTCGATGTCACTGTCACTGCTCATGCCCGGCAGCAGGTGAAGGACGTGCTTCTGACACACCCCGGCTGCAAGAGAAACCAGAGACACCCGGGGCACAATGAGGCAGCGGGATCTGCGCAGCTGAAGAGTTCCTGATGTCAAATCCCAAGAGCTGCCAGGAGAACGGGGCAAAGAGACTTTCCAAGCACTCAGGGGTCTGACAGAGCACTGGGTGCCAGCCCTGAACACAGCTGGATTTGTCCCACGTGCCACCAGCTCAGGTGCCCACAGCTCCTTCCCCCTCCAGCTGCTCAGGCTACGCTGCAGCTGGGACAGAAAATAAAAGTTGGTTTTCTAGGAGCTAAAAGGCAGCACAACCCATGGGGCAGATGGACCCAGCACAGCCTTCAAGCAGCAATAGTGTATTTGAGGCTCACACAACAAATTTCCCCACTAGAGCAGAACTAGAGCTGTTGGTGACTCCAGGAGGTGACCTTGGGTGCACACCGGGCAGCCAGAACTCTCCGTGGATGACACAGGGTCTGCTTGACTCTACCTCTTAAAAGCTGATATTCATTGCTAAGAATAAGCAAAGCGAGGGGCCAACTCTACTGTAGTTTTTCCCCTGAAGAGAAAAAAATTGTAATATTTGCTTCCTGGGGTTTTTAACAATGAAGTATTTCAGTTTCTAAAGCGTTTTCCTATTGGGCTCCCAGCTCTGAGAGCAGAGCTGCGGGAGCACATCACGATCACGCTGGAGTGACTAAGAGCAGAAATTCAGTTTTGTCACTGAGAGACCTTCTGTAAATGCCAACTCCCACACAATATTGCACACTGCAGCTCGAGATGGATGCTGGCACCTTAATATAGGCTTTGCGCTACAATCCAGTCATTGAAATTCAAATTAGTGCAGGGGTGGAAGGCAGGAGAGTTTTAGCAAGATAAGAAAAACTCTATGTGGACTTTCAGAAGGGGAAAAAATAAAAAAAAAGAAGCAGCGATATTTTTTTTCCAGCATGGAAAGGATGCAGGAAGGGAGGGGGAAAACTTTCCTTCAAGTCTCTAAGGAAACTGGTTCATGCAGCACAACACCCGGCACGAGTGAAGTGCTGGAGAGGCTCTGGTGTGGGGGAAGTTACCACGGCGGGGCGTCCCTGAAGGCAGCAGGACTGCAAGCCAAGGTCACTGGCCACTGTTTTCATTAGAGGAGAACTCCTTCTCAAGGCCAGCAAAGCAGAGACCTGGAGCTGTCTCAAGGTACAAATGGCAGCTCCTGTTTGTGCAGAGAGCGACGGCCCCGCGTGCCAGCCCCGATCCTGCCCGGACAGCAGCGACACAGAGATCTTCTCTCCTCACTCACATTTATTCTACAGCTGCCACCACGTTCCAGCAGAGCTCAGCAGCCATGGAAGCAGCTTTTGGGGGTTGTTTTCTCTCGCTCCTTCCCGCTCCAGAGGCAGAGCAGCAGCGCCCGGAGCGCTGCCACGCTGCACCTGCCCCCCACAACGTCCAATTTACCTTCCTCTGGTCCTGCAGAGGCGCCTTCGGAGCCCATCCCCTGCAGCTCCCCGGGCTCAGAGCTGCTCTCCAGGCCACCAGACTGAGCTCCTTCTGTCCGACATCCCTTGGAGTTTGAGCTTGGGAAAGAATTCAGGAGGAATACAAAACCCCACGTTAAAAAATTCAGCCTTAACTCAGGCTTTGTTTCCACAACTTTCAGTGCCACATTTAGCTTTACCCGTTGTTTGAGTCTCCTGTACACCCACTTAAACTTCAAGCTTTGTTAAAGATTTTAAACGTTTCCAAATCAATCAAACAACCTTGAAAAGTTTGAGTATTTTCCAGAAAAGGTGACTCTACTTATTTAGAAAAAATAACCTGAAAACTCCATTGCCCTTTGCTTAGGCTGCCAACAGAGAATTATCATGAAACAGCTGAAAAATCGAATTAGAGTGAAAAACATCTTAAATGAGAAAATCAAAAGTGATTAAATTTCAGTTAGAAGGTATTTTGCATGGAACACTGGGAAAACAGACCTGGACTGCCTTTCAATTCCAAGTGTCAGACTCCAGCCAGAGCTGATCAAAATAAGAGAAAAATGGAAAGGAAAAAAAAAAAAAGAAAAAAGACAACTTGTAACCTAGTTATAAACCCAAAAATTGCTGTCCAGAGGGAACAGCAGCAACCAAGTAAACTTCAAAGTAATTTCTCTTTCATGCTGCAAGCACCTGGTTTTAGGAGATTGTGAGGTTTTTGTAGATCAAGGGAAGGTGGGGGAGGAGGTAAGAGGAAAAACGCAGAAACCCTTACCCCAGAGCACCAACTTTTCTGTTCTTCTCTACAGCAGCCACACCGTTCAAGCCAGAAGCTCCTGCCTCAGCATCTGAGCCCTCAGAGGGTCTCTCCTCCGGCTTCGGCAGTGCCTCGGCGGCCCCGGGGCCGGCCAGGGCCCGAGCGTGGGGCCGAGCACTCAGCTTGGAGCTCCCCAGGCCTCCTGGGCAGAGAGAGCACAAATGTGACCCTCCCCTCCTTCCCTGAACGCTGGAGAGGGGCAGAACACCAATTCCTGGGTCAGGGGTCTCCTTGTGCTACACCAATTCCTGGGTCAGGGGTTTCCTTGTGCTACACCAATTCCTGGGTCAGGGGTTTCCTTGTGCTACACCAATTCCTGGGTCAGGGGTTTCCTTGTGCTACACCAATTCCTGGGTCAGGGGTTTCCTTGTGCTGGCACTAAAGGAAGGGCATCGTGCAGCTCAGGAGCAGCACTACCATAAAATCCTTCCTGGAGTTTTCTTGAGGTCCCTCTAAGCCAAACCACAACTTAAACCTGGCTCGGTGTTGTTTGATCCTGGGTTTTCACTGTCAAGGTCACTCCTGAGGTATTTGCTGAGACACCAGAACACAACACGTGTGTTTATGTTCTGGTAGGTGAATGGGAGGTGCTGCCTCCCAGATCAGAGGCCCAGTAACACTCAGTGTGGCAGAAAGGATCCACCCAAGTTTAAGGGAAACCCCAGCTGCCAAATCAAAGACTCACTGAAAAGCTTTGGGACAACAGATGCCAACTCCATCCCACACAAGGTGACAAAGCCCCACGTACCCTCAGCAGAGGGGTTGTCCCCCTTGAGGCGCAGGTTCCCATCCCCGCTGTCCATGGCTCTCCTCAGGGACAGGCTCCCGGCGGCTCCCGAGCGAAGGGGCTTGGCTGAGGCACTTTTCTTACTGGCAGCTGCAAAAAAGCGTAAAGATGTGACAAATGTTCAGCCAGAGCACTGCTGTACCCCAGCCTTATGCTTGCTGTAAGTGAAGCTCCACATTATTCCCACTGCTCATTAACTCTCAGTCCTGCACAAAATCCTTCCACACTCCCTGTCACAGGCGTGGGCTGCACAAGTCACGTTCACCTGCCCTACACTGAAACATCCTCCAGGAAGCTTCACTCACATTCCTTCAGCCAGCACGAGGGAATAACGGATAGACAAACCCAAATCCTGTACTTGTATTTTAGATTTCAGCAAGTCTGGACTGTTCTAATTTGTCCCTGCAACAGCCTCAAGTTCCCAGAGTAGCCAAGGGAGTGACCAGCTCAGCCCAGTCTGACACTGGGTTAAACCTCAGAACATTGTCACTGCAGCAAGCTGGGCTGTGGGGTTTTGGTGTTTTACAGAAATCAGTTTCAGCAACTCAAAGGCAGAGCAGGTTTCCATTTCTGACCTTCCAGCTGAACCCGAGTTTGAGGAACTGCCTGGGTCCATGAACCACCTGCAAGGGTGATTAAATCCCCCCTTCTCCAGGCACTTACAATTCCTTATGTAACAACTGGTGACTGAAGACTTGGTCAGCAGCTCCATCCCGATTTCCTGCAGTTTGCTGCAGCTGTCAGTGCCACAGGCAGCCAGGGCGCCCTGCTCGATGGAGAAGAAGCTGGGCTGTCCCTCCCCGGAGGCAGCATTGCTGCTCCTCACTTCAGACAGCTGGTTCTTCACGTCAGACATTTTGCTTCGAACTTCAGCCATCTGGGTTTTGAGCCTTTTCAGCATCTTCAGGTCGGGGGGCACCCTCCACATGGCCTGGTGCCTGCGCTGCTCTCGATCCTTCAGGGAGTAGGATGAGGCTTTGCCAAAGGAAAGGGCAGAGAACACAGCAGGTAAGGAAAACCATTCTCACATAAACATGGATAGATCTATGAATTGTATAAAACTGAAACTAGGGAAGGAATGCCCTTAAGAACCTCACTGCAGATCAGGTTGAGCAGCTCATACCTGAAAAAGCCTCTGTGTTGCTCAGCTGGAATTAGACCAACCTGGATCTATCTAAGCGTTATAAATTCTGTGTTTCGCTGCAAATTCAGCTGTTCCAAACTGTAAAGTCAGTTAGGCTCTTAGAAACCTTCCCCTCAGGAGGTGAGGTCTGGCCAACTCCAAATGGAACAGCAGCTTTGTCTCTTCCTGACCAATTCAATAAACCCTGGGAATGGCCAAATCCCGAGGGAAGCTCCACAAAACCAGGAGACTTTGGCTGTGTGTTCAGCAGCTGAAGATTCACACCACTCAGCCCAACAGGAGAGCTTCACCCTGCTTGAGTGGCACAGCACAAAGTGCAGTGCCCTGCCCTGAGCTCCTTCGGTTCAGGGCTTTTTCCAAAAGCAAAACACAACTGGGACTCACAGTTCATGTGCTGCTCCCTTTTTTTTGTTGTTTTGTACTTCTGGAAGTGACTTCCATTTTTGGAAATAAGGATTACATTCACTGCGAATTCATGACTGTTTATGTAACTACGTTTAAAAAGCTTAGTGACAAAGGAACAAAGAGTTTGAGCCAGCTTTTAAATTCAGCACCACCGATGGCATTGTGGCAGCAAACCCAAGCATCACTTGTAGCAAAGGGACATTTATTTCTCTTCTGTTCTAGAGAGTCACCAGATGGTTGTGGGCCAGCAGCTCAAATAAATGTCAATCATGACAAAATTTAATTAAACCTCAATAAAACATTTAATTCCTCACTACCAGAGGAACAAGCAACCTCCAGAAGAGCCAGGGGTGCCAGGAATGCCAGCTCTGTGCCGCTGCACATGGAGTTAATCGGCGTTTTCAGGTCAAGGGTCCCAACTGAACCACAAATACTCCTCAATTATTTAAATACCATCACTATTTTTGGCTTGACATTTTGATCCTTTTTTTTCCCTCTGTTTTTTTTCTTTTCCAGCCTTACAACCACACACATTTTTGTACTTCTAGTGGCCTCTAAATTCCAGGATTTATTTTGTTGGTTTGCACCACGCTCTGAGTACTCCAACAGCGTGCAGGGAGAGGTGGAGCTGCTGCCTCAGCTGAGAATTTTGTGTTGTGTTGGCTTTGAGTGCCAATTCCTTGCAGCAAAGGGGCTTTTCAGCCATCCCACCGCATTTCCAGGCTGGAATGAAACCATCAGTGGTGGAGTTACCTCTGTTCTGGAGGAGAGAGGCAGGAGGACGTGGCTGAAGGCCCCAGAGGTTTTCCATGCCATTCCTGTCCTTCAGGTCCAAGAGGTGGATTAAAATCAGGGGATCTATATCCAGCAGGCTGCTGCTGGCCGTGGAGCCCAGGGCGCTGGCTCCCCGCCGCGAGGGCCTCCCGCTGGCACTGCCGTAGCTGTGGCTGGTACCTGGGCAGGGGACACAAAGGGGGACGTGTGTGACACAGGGATGGGGCATCCCCTGGGAAAAATAAAAGGAGTTACACAGGCAGAGTAGGAATGAAAGCATCCGATGAAACTTAATAAATTTCGGTGTTCCGTGGATTTCTGGATGCTGGAAGCAATCAGATCTGCTTCTAATTAAAGAGTAAGATAAAAAGTACTGGAAAGGAGGAAGTGCTTCACTTCATAGCTTTTATAAAAATCCCTTAATAAACAGATTTGTTAACACAAAGGTTAGACTTACTCTAAAAGAGTAAGGAGACAAACATGTCCCTCCGTGAACTTCAGAACTCTGAAACAGGGAATTTTTGCTGTCAAGCACCACTCCCAGAGAATGCCACTTCTGGTCTCTTTGTCCTAAATAAATATACTTAGATTCTATAATATATCTCTGTATTCCATACAGATACATTTTAAATGCAACACAAAAAGGTTCTGGGATTTTTTGCAGCCTAGAGATGATCACAGCCCAAATTAGCCATAAGATTCGGACAGAAATGTATCTCTGCTTGACCTGTGAGGATTCTTTACTTCACTCCCTCCACATTCTTTGGGTTTTGCAGTGCACCAAACCCCAGGTGAACGTGTCACCCCCTCAGAGGTCACACAGACATCAGTAAAAATTCCTTGTCAGTCCCCTATTGATCAGGACAAGGAATTTCAGAGAGGCACAAAGCCACCCTCCAAACTTTGACATCGTTTTTAAACCCAGCACATTCAGATGATTCCCCTCCCTTTTTTTTTTTTTATTGAACCAATGAAGTGTTTCTGCTACACTGCAATAATCAGTACAAACCACATGATGCAGCAGTTCCAAAAATAGCACTGCCTGCAGAACACGCAGCTTGGCGTCGCTTCCAAGAGGAGCAGGGGAAGGAATCCAGCAGAGTTTTGCATTTATGGGAATTCTGGAGTCGTTTTTCATACCTGATGCTCCAGGAGTAGCAGCAGCAGCTGCTGCATCCTCCATGAGATCTCCATCTTCCAGCTCCATGGTGCTGCTGTATTCCACATCGTTCTCTCCAGACCTTCGGGGGTGATCAGGGTGGGAAAAGGAGAGCACAACTGTTAGCTTTCCTCAGCTCTTGGTATGGCACAAACCTCAAAAACCAGCAAAAAGTGCTGTAAATTGTATCTCCTGCATTCCCAGCTACCCAAACCGAACACATGAAGCGTAGTAATTAAGTGACTGACTCATTAAACAAGAGGCCAGAAGTGCCATATGTACCTAGACTGCGAAATCAGATCCTGCAGGCTCCTCTGTGTCTAAGTGTTGCAGCACATTCTCACGCTTTAATTAAGATTCCAGGATTTGACATCAGCTCTGCTCAGCCTTGAATTCCCTAATTTAAGTACCTGTCCTCATCATCACTCTCCTACTACTACAACACTTCCCAATACCAGACCTCTGTTCTGTTACAGCGCTGAGACAGATTTCTTAATAGTGTTTTGGGGAAGAACCTTCACAGATTATCACTTGTCAGAGACAGAAAGCAACACTGACATAAACAAAGAGATCAGAGAGACAGTAATTAGCTGACCAAAAATTCAATGTTTAGCACTAACTCTGCGAGTTCATGTTGTTCCCAGTATAGGAACCACCCCTCAAATCACACTGGAATCCCACACACCGCAGCAAATTACCCACTTTGCACTGGAATTAGGATGACTACCCTGGGTACAAGGTAAGGATGATCTGAAAGGCATTTAAAGTTCCTTACATGGTTTCTTCATCAATGTCATTTTCTTCGGTGTTACTGGTGGCTGTTGAGCTTGCTGAAGAGCTGCTGCCATCGAGGTGGTTCACCTCATCCTCTCCAGCCAGATCTATATCCAGGTCACCATCTGAGAGCTCGTGCTGCAGGAAAAACAGGAGTTGTCTGATAAACATTCAGCAGCACCTTGATGGATCCCTAAAAGCGATGAGCAGACATTCTCTGTCCTCAGTGTAACTATCACACAGCAGGGAGGAGGCTCTCAAAGCACATTAAAGGCTGGGAACAAACACAAGTCAGATTTTTCAGCTGCAACTTGGAAGTTTTTTTGTGGTGGGATCTTTTAGCTCTGTTCTGGAACATCTCTCCCTCACAGCTCTCGAGTGTGTCATCTCCTATTCCCATGGCAGGGATAATAAATCTCATTTGCAATTCAGAAGTTGCCCTGTTTCTATTGCTACCTCATCACAGAAAGCTACACAGGAACAGAGGCAGAAAACAGAAAATTCCTACATTGAAGTCTTCCTGCTGAGTCTTCTCTTCCTCCTCCTCCTTGTTCTCCCGCGCTAATCCCGGAGCTGTGAAATTCTCCAGCAGAGCTTCAATGCTTTGTCCAGGTTTCTTTGCTCTCGTCTCTGAGCCCTCATCGTTCTGGGGGCTGAGGTGAGTGTCAGGAGGGGAAACCCCTCGGGATTTCTGGGTCCGGGACAGCTCAATCGCCAGCCTCTAAAACATCACAAAAATAAGAGAAGAGGCAACAATGGAGCAGCAGCACCCAATCAAGCACAGAGTTGACCTGCAGAGACACTAACAAGTGATTTTACATTAATACCCATCCCACTTACCTCTTTGAGGTTATTTATCTGCTGGATATAACTCGTCTGAGCCGCCTCCAGCTGAGCAATGTACCAGTGCTGATCCCGGCACTTCTGGAAGAAGGTTGGTGAGCGCACTTGGAACCTGCAAAGCAACGTTTGAAAAGGGGTTTTTTGAGGGAGTTTGTTTTTAAAAGTCCCTCCCTCCCTCCCTCCATCCAAAAAGCCCTGCAGAAAAACCTTAAAACCTGAAATCTAGTGGTGAAATAAACCTGATAACGTGTCCTTGTGGACTCAGTGTCCTGAACACCCTGACTGGCCACAGTGAGTTCTGTAGGAGAGACTCACAGACTTTATTCCCCAAGCTCTCCAGTGCTCACTACAACAGTTTCTAAAGAGGAGGAGAAAGCACCTTTTTCCTTTAATTCTGGTAGCTCCAGGTCTCTAATCCTCATTAATGCCAGCAGCAGCTACTCCTCAAAAATATGCTTAAATTTCCACAGCTCCCTTTGGCACCTTTCCTTCTTTAAAGCTGCTGAAGGTGAAATTCATTTAGGACAAAACATGCCACCAATATTTTGAGCTCAGCTGGTGAATGATTCCATTCCAGCAGCAGCTTTGAGCTGATAGTTCGGCAGGAGGGCAGGGCAGCCCCACCTGAGGATGACGGTGTCGTTCTGCCGGTTCAGGTAGCCCTCGTTGGCCAGCAGGTCCAGGCGGAAGAATCGGTTGTAACCCCAACACTCCCCGACTTCAAAGTCGGAGGCGAACTCCCGAATGATGTTTTTGGTGGGGTCATTGGTGGACTGGTGGACCATTTCCACGCGGTACTCATACCTGCCCAGGGGAGAGGCACAGGGATTAGGAGCAAAAGGTGTCAGGATTGCTGAGCAGATCAGGTTTGAGGGCTGCACTTCCCTGCCCAGCTGAGTAGTCAGGCTCAAAATTTTACTGAACACTGAAAGAAACAGTGAAAAAGAGAGCAGGACTAGGGAGCAGAGTGAACTCCAGGACTGAACTACCACACAGATACTCCTATCAGTTGTTTTGGCAGCTTCCTTTTTATCTCGAGAAAGCCACTGAGCAACAACTTTAAAATATTATCTCTGTGCCTGAGTCAAAACTCAACTGACAACACAAGTCTCACCGTTCCTTTTCTCTGCAAACATTGATAGAAAAACCCCAGCATCTGTTCCCACTGCAGCTTTGCTTACTTGGATGTCTCTGGCAAGCCAGCAGACAGCTCCAGGAACACGGACAGGTAATAGCCCCGAACGACTCCGTTCCCATCCTTGAAATAAAATTGAGAAATTGGTTAAAAATGGAAAGGAAAAACCAGAAAAATGAAAAAAACCCAACACACTTTAATACAGAAGACTTAGGAAAGTTTAGAGAACTCTTCAGTCAACACTGGAGTTGCAGTAGGAATCTGCTTTGGATGTTAAGGTTGTGATTTTTAGACTTCAGTGACCTCCCAGTGTAACAGGAATCAACAAGGAGCACACACACAGTGCAGTATTGGGATCTCAGACATAAATCTCAAGACAAAGCTTTAATTGCTCTATTAACACTTTGGGTATTTGATTAAGTGGAAGTCTGAATAGACAAACACTTAATGTATCAGAAAAACATTATTTCAGGTTAAACATTAGTTCTCAAATATTTTACATACAGCCACATTTCAATACTACTTAATTTTTGAGAAAAGAGCAATTTGTTCAGAGAAAAATCCCATGCAACATGAAAAGTTAGGGCAGTTAACTGAGAAACAAGATTAGAGTCACCAGAAGTCAAGAAAAAATGCAGCAAAACCCCCATCACACTCACCCGAATCAAAGATGAAGAATGGCTCAACTTGAATCCTCCAGCTTGAAGAAACATTTCAACTTACCATTGCAAAAATAAATTTTAATGCCTTCTGACAGCAGAGCTCAGGGAGCTAATCCTGAATCTACAATACTCCGGAAACTTCCACACAGATCCACCTCTGCACTGCCATAATACAGTTCTGGGCATCCATGGGTTTAATTTATGGAGTGAATTCTCCATGGGTGCCACAAAAATCACTAAGACAGAGCTGGTGCTTCACCACCAAACTCTTTCTGCTCCACACAACTGCAGGAGCAGGGAACGTGGAAAGATCCCAGCTTGGGGGTCAGCATTCCAACATGGACAAAGCTTCAGAAACTGGAATATTCAGGGACGTAGCAAAATACACATTTTAATGTCCAGTTTGAGAGCTGGATGCAGAGTCAACACCTAATGCCTGGTCCTCCTCCCACCTTCCCCAGTAAGTATTTCTCAAACTCAGAGCAAGCCACTCTACACCTCAGTTCTGTAAGGAACACCTGCAAAAATCACTGAGACATCAAAACATCTATTAAACTTCCCATGCCATATTCGTAGGACCCATTTTTAATTGCTTTTCAATTAATCAAACTCTGCTGAGCATGCTCTCACTGCAGGTCTGGAGGCAGAGATCTCCAGAGGTTGGTGATGAATTCTTACAATGGTCTTTCCCTACAGCTTTTCACACACAAAATGGGACAAAGTGATGATTCCTTACTGGAGAGCCTGGGAATGACTTGGGGTGGGATAACAAGTCCAGGGCAAGGCAGAACTCACCGGGTAAACTTTCAATCTCCAGCACAGGCCTGACACCTGCAGGGGAGGGCTGTACACGGGATCCGCTCGCTGGCGCAAGGTGCTGGTGAGAGAGGAGGAAAAATGTTTGGCCCTGGGACAAAGCAAACCCCTCCTGGAAGCAGGAGCTGCACAATTGTCTTTCTCATGGGAAAATCTTTTAAGTGGGGTTAATTGTTCATCTGGTAAACAAGAGATTCCTAAAGGAATTCCTACAGTTTGGTCCAGATCTCACAGTTTTCTGTGGAGATTATTCAGTGTTTTAAACACTTCTCATGTGCAGAGGGAACAGAAGGACATTCCCAATATTCACAGTAATTTAAGGCACATTCTTACCTGAAGTTTTCCAAGACAAATGTAGTTGAGTCATAGGCTGGCACCAATTCACTGCGGGGGAAAAGAATAAATATATTACACTTGAATAACATGGCATTAAAAATCTCAATTTTTCCAACCTGCAGAAGAATTTTAGATTATTTAGGCCACCAGAACCACCCGGACTACACTGGATTATTGCAGTATAATTTCATTTATAAGCTTCCTTAGGAGGAGACACCTTGGTGCCATTGGAAAATGAACATCCAAATTTAAACCAACACACAGCCAAACCAATTTCTGGTCAGACTTTTCTGACTTTCCACTTTTTGGAGACATTTTTCAGCACAGGCTCCCCGAGAACCCAGCACCAGCAGCACTCTCCTGATGAAGAATTGTGCTAGGAAGTGATTTTGGCTGTATACTCTGAATTAAGGTGACCTGCAGAGGCATCTCAGGAGAGCCTGGCAATTATATACTGAATGACCCAATAATAAGAGGAAAAAAAAAGGACAAATCAGTAAACTAAGTGTAAAAGAGAAAAAAAAAAGAAAAGGTGAGCTGGAACCCACTGTCCTGACTCCCCTGCTGGGACACAAAAGCCTACTTGCAGCACAGGTTACTACAAGGAGCAAGGGAAGAGTAAGCTAAAAGATGGTTTTAAACACTGAACAAACTCACCTTGTGAAGTCTGGGGGGACAGGAGTGGTGACAAACGAGGCCATGGGCTTCCGATGGACCTGCTGGAACATCATCAGGATCTCGGAACTCTTGGATATCAGCTCACTCTTGCTGCAGGACCGTAACTGTGTGGAGAAAAAAGAAAGAAAAAAAATCCTAAGGTCAGTAGAAATTAAAAGCTTTGACCACTTTTGTTTTAAACAACTAAACCTCATGTTTGTCACAGCTTCAGAAAGTTTAACCAGGACACAGTGTGAAATGGAGCTTGGAGGTTTGGGGTTTGGTTGTTTTGTTTTCTGGAATTCCACAAGGGAAGTTACAGCAACTACTGTGTACTTAGATTAAACTAATTTATAGAGAACTGGGTAGTTTTACATGGTATTGCCATTAATCCCTGTGGGAGTTTTTCAAGCAACACAAAACCTTTGAGTATTTCTAAAAGACACACTTGTTTTTAAGAAGAAATTGTGCAACCCAAGGCCACTTCAATGAAGAGATATCCTCCAGAAATCTCCATCAATTAACAGTTTTAAAATAGAAAATAGGAAAAGCCAACTGAGGAGGGATCTCTTTTCATAATCACCTGATGTTCTACTTCTTGAAGCAGGGTTTCCAGGAGTTCCGTTTCTTGAGTAAGTGATGTCTTTTGACCTGTTTAAAGAAAAGATGTTAAAAACCCCAAAAACACATTCTCATTGTTTTTAAGAAAGTATACTTTTCTTTTTTTTTTTTTTCACTTGGAAGCTGCCCCAGAACATACTAAGGTAAAGGATTTCTAAATATACCAAGGTTGATTGGGAAAGCATTTGAAAAGCAAGTCTCCATTTTTAATTAGAGCTGTAGTGAAGAACTCATTTGAGGTTAAGTCACTAATGAAACACTCTGTGTGTCCCAGAAATGGCAGGTTTGTTGTTTTGGGGTGCTGTTTTGGACAAAAAGCAAAACAGGTTTGACTCTTATCCACACAAGCCTCTCTCATGTTAAAATTACACTAAAAGGAGTATTTATTACAAAGATGGAATTTTCAAACTTGTCAAATTAGAAAGACGCACTTCTTGACTAAGATAAATGAAGCAAAAGGTGCTAAACATCTTCCAGTCAGATGGGAATGTTTTCCAAGTTATTTTACAGGAGTTTTTAACAGGATATAATCAGGTTATGTCTAATTTAGAATTTGTCACAGCAACTCCATCATTACCCAGAAGTTCTGCTGCAGGTGGAAGTTTTCTGCCAGCAGCGAATTCTCTCAACACCAGAAAGAGCCGGAAGAGTCAGATCCCAGGGAAACAAAGTTTCTCAGTGGGTTTACACATTGTTAATAAATTTCTCCTCCTCCTCACGGAGGCCGGCACCCACCCATGAGAGTGATGAGCTTGTTCTTGAGCTGCGTGTCCAGGCGGGCGATCATCATCTCCACGGCGTTGCGGATCTCGCGCACGCGCTCGTCCTTGGCGCTGCGCACGGCCTCCACGTTCCGCTCCTGCAACGGGGACAAAACCCCTCACACACCTGCACCTTCCCCTCATCCACACCTCAAATCCACTCTCCCAGACCCCAGAAATGCCTAAGTGTCCCTAAATCCTCTGGGAGGAGAAACAGGAGCGTTGTTTTAACGAGCAGGATCCCTCAGCGTGCCCTCTGCAGGGTCACTGGGAAGCAACATCATCTCATCAACAGGGATTCTTTAGGGTCACACCTGGAAATGCAGCTGCCAGGTTCTCTTCTGCAGCTGCAGCAGCACAGAAAGGTTCTTTGTGGTAATAAAAATGTGTTAAAAACAGAGAAGTTCTTTGTGGTATCGAGAATAATGTGTTAAAAACAGAAAAGTTCTTTCTGGTAATAATATTGCGATAAAACCAGAAAAGTTCTTTGTGGTAACCATAATGGATAAATCCACCATCCTTCTCCCTGGTAGGGGAAGGCCAGAAACTCAGCATTTTATAAACACAGGTGGCCCATGGGGTGATAAAGTCACATCTGAGCTGGGGCAGAGCAAAGCTGTCAGTGCACGTGGCAAAAAACCACCTGAACAACAGGCAAAAATCATACAGAAACACACTCCAAAAATTCCTGATTTTATCTGCACAAAGGCTACGCACAATAAACGTAACAGAACACAAAATCCTTCCTGGGATACAAGAAACTGCATCAAATTGCTGGAATTCCCACTGACACTGCCTGAGCTGAACGTGTCAATATTTGGATTTTTGACACGTTTACCCTACAGGGGAGAAAAAGGAAGTACACAAACAAATCTCTAAGTGGTGAGCTGCTCATCCTGCAGGCTCAAATACATTTACAGTTTATTATGCTAGAAAAAGGAAAACAAGCTGCTAAAATAAAGGATTTTTATACTTATTTAGCACGACAGAGGGCACTTTAATGACAAAAATACCTCTTTCAAAGAACTGTGCAAGCCCAGCTTTTAAACAGCACCCAACAAAAGTAAAATTCCGCTGCCTAACTCTAAACCAGAATTGAGAATATTTTGACTTTTCTACATTGTGTAAGAGTGAAATGAAAAAGCAAAGGGATAATTTCACCACCTTCTAACAGGAACTACTTCCATTCCCAACTTCCCAGGTGTCCTTTGCCACTGGAATACTACAGGAAAGCTTTCTCACCACTTCCTGCACCAAACTGATCAGCTCCATGAGCCTCCTCCTCAGCTTTGCCACTTCTTCATTCACTTTGGTGACGTGCTGCTCGTAGATCTCCGCCAGTGGTTTGAAAGTATGTCCTCCATGCTGTTCAGAGAGAAAAAGGGGAGGAGGTGCTGCTGAATAATAGAGCATCTCTTTCCCACTCCTATTAAATTCCTGACAGAGAAGGGAAGAAAGCCTACGAGTGGATCACTCATCCTGGAAAGGGTCCAGAGCAGATTGCATGTAGGAAGTTTGTCTTTCACTTCCCTTTGTAAGAAGTCATGGATTTGGCTCTCATTCCATCAAAAAGCTTCCTGTCAGGAGTTATTTGGATTCTCAAGAGTCCTCCAAAAATAAACTGCTTCATTCACTGTGCGGTCCTTCACCAAATCAAATATTGACGGGACGTTTATTTTTATCATTATTATTAAAACACCCATCCCAAACAAAGGCTGTTAACCACTTACATTCCAGACAGCAACAGCTGCTTCTCCTTGAAATACCCAACTGGATGGGTAAACACTGATGAATTGTGCCACAGCTTTGGAGATTAGAGGGCAGGACAAGGAAATAAGGAGTGTTATCTGTGTTTTCTGAGCAAGATTCCTTCCTTTGCCCACAAAACTCTCCCCACCGCACAGAATTTGTCCAAGACATCACGAAGGTTGTAACAGGGAAGGTAATTCTGACCTGCTTTTGGCAAAAACTCCATTTGCTTCTCAAATTACAAACAGGAAGTATCGTGTTTCACAAGCGGTGTTAATTAATTATAAATACACACAAAACTGCAGGGTTTGCATGGCAATCCAATAGCAGTTTCACAGCATTTCCAGTTCTTTAAAACTACTGAGACACAAAGTTTGAAGTCCCTCACACCACGTGCACTCGAGCAAGTCTCTCCTCTTACCATTCCTCCCCAAAGCGCACACTGGTGGCAGATGCACTTCTTGCAGGTCCAGCAGAAAACACTGAGCTTTTCATGATGGTTTTCACACCTTAAACCAAAAAAAATACACATTTCACCAACAGAAAACAGCTATGAATTTTCTACAAACTCGATTTAACATTTGCACTTGTTTTGCTACACGATCCTGCGGGTAAAGCACAAAACATCTTTTAGAAGAACAGTTACATTCAGCGAAAACCTTTTGTGAGATAAATGTTGCTTTTAGTATTCTCTCAAGAAGCACTTTGCAGAGACAGAGAGCACATTACTAAAATTGGGTTTCTACCCAGCAGATAAAGGATATTATTATGGAATCAAGCTCAGAATTTTAGAAGTTAATACAATACATTATTAAAATCCTAATTATAAACTACCTAAAGGAACCACAGAGTACTGCTTTTGGAGGGACTTGATGGTTTTTCTTTGCTCTCCAACTGGGATTATCAATTACATTTTCAGAACTAAAAGACATCTCAGAACAGCTTCTGTGCTTTCATCTGCCCAAGATCCCAACTCAGCACCCTCAGTGTCACTGGGACTTCAACAAATGAACACGCCTTTAAGCAAAGACTTTTATTTCAGATCTCGGCTCACTGAGGAGGGGAACAGAAGAGAAATTGTAGCTTTTTAGGCAAAGACACTGAAGAGCTTTTTCCATTCCATTAAGTCTGACCAAAAACCCCTCAAGTTTTAGTCAGACAGTAAGCACAGCTCAGCTCCTCACCAAGTTATCAGCTTGCTCCCTGAGCTAATAATGAGCTAAATCAAAAGCCTGCTCCCATAATCCAAACCACAAAACACTTGATGCAAAGAACACTCCATTTACTTGTCCTTTTCATTCTCCTCGTGCTTTGTGAGGCTGCAGAGCTGAAGTGTGTCCAGCTGCTGTGTGACCTCCTCTGCCCAGCGACAGTTGACGAGCTCTCGGAGCTGCAGGGGGGCTCTGCAGGAAGGAGGGCACAGTCAGAGCAGGAATTGGGCTCCAGGAGCTAAAGGAGAAGCACTGAAGAGAGTTCTGGTCAATTCTACACTACCAGAAGCATCACAGGCAAAAAAACCCCCAGAAATTGCACCAGTTATTCCAAGAAAAAAGGAAGTTTTAAGTCAATTAGCTCATTTGGGGGCTGGGGAGAGGTGGGAACTCAATCCTAAAATGGCACAGGACGGCTGCATGGGCACATCACACAAATTACAGGCATGAAAATGGCCATTTTCACTCTGAACACTGAAGCTTCTGGGCTCTGACTTTTGTAAGAAGAATATAAAGAGTTCTAAGAGGAATTCCCTCCAGTTGCTCTGATTACCCCAGCTACGTGCACAGCAGTGTTATGTGGGAAGAACAAAGGCCCCGCTTAGCTTGTCACAAAACCAGAATGTATTTCAGAATAAGAATAACACCAGGGCCAATTCTTATAGAAACAGCAGGCAGGTCTCAAAAAAATCAAGCTTATAAATTCAGTGCAACCTGCGCTGAAAAGGAGATTGATCACAACAGGACAATGCACCCAATTCCTGATATTAAAAATACCTTACCTACAATGAGGGCACTGAGCTCTTTGTTCAGTCAGCCAACGCTGTGAGGGAAAAAGGAAAAACCTTTTTAAAGAGACTGGAAGGAAAGAATTGCAGGCAAGTACATTCTATCACTAATTATGAGTTATTTAGTTTTATTACAGTCCTCCTATTTTTCCTTTTTTGAACAAATTTTCAATTTAACTGTTCAACCACTTAGTCACAGAAGCAGCGGCTATTTGTGTCTCAGGAACAAGCAACCACTTTGTCTTTGGATGTCAGAGATGCGTCGGTTAAAATTACACAGAGAATTCTGAGGTACCAAATATTGCATTAGAAACCACCCACCTGGCAGATTCCCAGAGTCTTAGACACAGGGAAAGGAAAAGACACAACAAGCATCTTTTTCCGAGTCTAATTAGTCTTCAAGGTAATTTATTTCTTCCTCTTGGGTTACTTATGGACAAATTAAACACCTGAAGTTCAGTGATCAAATCCCCAAGGAGCCTGTGAATTGTTTCTCTTCCAGAAGGCTCCAGGGACCAACAGCTGAGCAAAGAACTTCACCTGCCCACTACAACTCACAAGTGTAGAAGCTCAGCAGTTGATGGGTTTATATTTGTCAGCTCTCTACTACATTTAAAGAGTCTCATGAATAATCTCTCACCACCCAGCAACAATATGTCATCTAAAACCCTTAATATGCAGCACGAATCCCTCACCTACAGCTCTTGTCAGAGCTTCCAGAGCGAAGGATGAATGTCTGTTCCAGTTTCTGGAAATACTACTGGAGGTCTGGAAACCTCAGCTGAACCTTTTGCTGCTACAGCGACACAAAGCAGCATCTGGATTTGGAACTGGAGTGTGCTACACTGGGAATCACGGCCTTAACAATGGAATCAGGACTCGGGAGCTGCCTCAGACTCCCCTGAGAAAGGTTCAGCCCCACCTGATCACACCACACAGCCTGACAAGCATTACAAAACACCTCCAGGACACACGAGGTGATGCTGTGACCTTCCCAGATGCAAAGTCAGCATCTGATTCCTGTCCCAACTCTTGCCTTCCGTGCAGGCATCGCCAACTCTCAGGAGGTGCTAAGGAAGGGATCATTGTGTGTCTCTTCCTTAAAGCAATTATTCCAGATGGTGCCTATAATTAGCACCACCGAAGGCAATGCACAGCCTGCCTACTGCTTCCTCAGGGGTGTTATAAAAGGTTTTGAAAGGGAAACTAGAGGAGAGGGGGAAAAAATAAAAAAGGAATCCTTGGAACTCCAGGAAATGAACGCCTTCATAAGCTCAGTCAGCCTTCAGTTCAAACGTTTGAAAGAATAAACCGAAGCAAGCAAACTCACCCGGATACAGCTGAAACAGCAGAGCTTGGAGCAGTGAGGGCACAGGCGGGCATCCCGCAGCTTCTCCATGCAAATAAAACATCGGAACACCTCGGCAATGCTCTGAAAGGGGGATTATCACCATTGTTAAACGTGCTTCAAACACACCAGAGCTGCACTTGTTTCCCAGGCACGGTGCCAGGTTTCAGCCCCGCTGCAAACAGCACATCTCCGAGGGAGATAAAACCTGGAGACAACTCTCCCCCTCAGCTTCTCCTACACTGCACCAGCACCCGTTTTGTAACGCTGTTCTCCTTCTTCAAGGGATAGTTTCTGTCTGTCTTATCTTTTTTGGAGCAGGCCTTTCTGTAGCCAAGATATTCCTGCTCGTGTTCACACGGGACTGAGCAGCTGCCAGAAGAAATGGTGTTGTACCTGCAGACAGCGGACTGGCACTAAACTATTTCTAAATCATGGTGAGTGCAGGTATGTGTTATACACAAGAGAGTATTTTTTTGACTTTTATAAGACTTATATTCTTTTAAGGTCTACCATTAGTGCTAGCTTCTCAATTTCTCCTCTCTCTCCTACCCCGTTTAATCAATTTTGGGTGATAAAAACATTCCCCAAACGAGAGAGGTATTTTGAAAGCAACGAAAGTAATTTTTAGCTGATAAATAAGTTTTACCTTCTGTATCATACAGGAGCTATAACCCTTCTGGTTACAACTATGGAACTTCAGAAGGTCCTTCAGGTGGGCTAATTTTTTTCCCCCACAGCACTGAGATTGTGAATCAGCACCAAAGCAAAACATTTTTAATTTTACAGACACCCATGGCTTGAAACTGATTAGTTACTCCCATACATCTCCCGTACATTAACATCTTTAACAGCAGCGAGCCATCGAAACGCACCACGCGCGGTTCCAGGAGGTGATCGCAGCCGGGCTTTCAGCTTCTTCCCCAGCCTGGCAGTGACACAGCCCCCGGCAGGTGCTGGAGCTGCCGGGTCACAGCCACTTCTCGGTGCCAAGGCGGGTTCCGTGTGCGCCAAACCTGCATCCATCCCTCCATCCATCCATCCCTCCATGCCTGGATCCGTGCGCCTCCGGAGCCAGCTCATTTCCTCCCCGCTCCCACCACCTGCTGCCTCCCTGCCCACCCGAGCCAAGCCCCGCAGCGCCGCAGCCTGTTCCCAGCGCCCGGGCCGCCTCCGTTCGCTACCGCTCGGCCTTTTTTCCCCTCACACACACACAAGGGATAGGGACCCTCCGAGGGGCTCCGGCAAACCGGGGG
>VYZT01051372.1:0-10410 GCA_013400735.1 Pomatostomus ruficeps | reverse complement strand
AAGCGTCGTTTTCCCCAAATTCAATACTTGTCACGTCAGGATAAAGAAAAGCTGAGCATTCGTTTATATTTATTATGCTTACATATTAATGGGTATAACGTTCCTATTTAATTTATAATATTTCTAAGTATTTTCTTAATTATTTATATGTATCTCTAATATATTTATAATATGTATATATTTAATTCATTTCTAGTTATATATATATGTATATATAGTTATATTTATAATACATTTATAATAGCTATTTATTAATGCCGTTTATATATGATATAAATAGAAACGGGAGGAAAACAGCCCAAATAAAATGGTGCTTTCTGCATTCACTACTGGTGCCCAGACACATCCCCACGGATCATATGAAATTAAGGATGGGTTTTTAATCACTGGTACATGATAATTCTGCCAAGGCAGCTGTGAATAAGCTCTGACTGCATTTCTGTATTATTCTCTTTGGTGACAGCTCTGTCCCAAAGTGTAATTTGGTTCACCTCTCTACATTCATTTCAAATGTGTCTTTTCCAACAGCAATGGCCCGGTATAAGAAATGCAAACGGAAACGAAGAGCCCGAGCAAAATTTCAACTGGGAAAAAAGAGAAATGCTGCAACCCCCCAGGGCTCAGTCTGCCCCTCCCCACGGTAAGAGGCTCAGCTCGAGCTTTGCCTGCTCACTCCATCCCTGGGTTTGCTGTTTGCCCTTCCAGGTTTCTGTGATCACATTTACTCTGTTGGTACCTACCTGTAATTTCCAGATGACTGATCGCATATAACTTCTTCAAAGGCTGAGATGATAAATAAAATTCTGGCCTCACTCTGAAACGTTCTGTTGCAGGTCACCAGCTGATATCCCTCTGACCACATCACCCGTCCCAAGGTGCTCCCTCTGGTCTTTAGCCTTGCCCAGTGTAAGAAATGTGGTCAAGCCCTTGACAGCAGCAGCATCATCTCTGTACTGGTGGTGCCAGAACAGGGTTGCCCAGGTACATCCTTTCTTTGATATCAGATTTTTCTGTTTTAAACAGGGATTAATGCTCTTTACTGGGTGGGAAATATTTTATTGTATCAATTTCTCTTCTTCTAAAAACCAGATTGATCTTCAGAAACATCTGAAGAAAGTCAACGCACGAATACACATAAACTGCTTTATTTTTTAGAGCTTTGAGGTGGTTAAAGACATCATGTTTCCATCACAAGTCTACTTAAGGGAACTAAACACGTTCAGGGAGAAGCTGGAGAAGCTGGAAAGGGAATTTTCCAAGCTGCAAGGAGCACTCCAGGTCAGTGTCAGCCCGGCTGGGGCGGGGTGTGAATGTGTAAGGAGCTGTGCTCAGTGCAGGTACTGAAATCTGAGCAGCTCCTCAGGGACATTCCCTGCACTCAGAGCTGCTCAACTGCTGCTACTTCACAGCAGGAGGGAACTGTTCAAGTCCTTACAGCCACCCCCTTTGTTCTCTAAAATCCCCCCGACTTTGGCCCGTGGATTTAACGTTCTCTTTATTTATTTGTGTCGCTTTCAGGTGAACGGAGGGGCAGCTCTCTCTTCAGAAAGCTCTGCTTGCCAGAGGTGCCATAAGCCAGTCCTGGGTGCTCCTGTGGGGACACAGATGGATCCACCACCCTCAGCATCCGTGCCTGTGTCCATCCCTCCTCCTCCTCCTCCTCCTCCTCCTCCTCTGCCACCGCTGCCCCCACCAAAGCTGCCTCCAGCACCTCTCCCGCTCCAGCGGGGCACAGCCTCGAAACCACTGCTGGTAGGAGATCAGAAAGTTCCTCTGCTTTTGATTTCATGCCTGAGTTGTTTTTGGAGCTGGGCTCATCAGGAATGAGCCTCTCTGTGAGCACTCAGTCACCTTTCCCTTCCTAATTTCCCTTCCTAATTTCCCTTGCAAACCCCTTTCCTTTCAGGCACCCCCAGTGAAGAAGGATGGCCCCATGCACATCACCCTCAAAGACCTCCTGAATGTAAAACTGAAGAAGACAAACAGCAGCCTGAGAACGGACAAGGTAAACTGGAGGACAAACAGCTGCTGGTGTATCAAGGGAAAATCCATCCTGGAACTCCTGGTTTTCCGGCATTTTTTTCAATAAATTGATTCTCATCCAAACACCCATGATCATTTTCAAGTAACCATTCTAATTCTGCACCTGGGCTTTGGAATGGAAGACATAAAGGGACAAACTCCAGTCTCACCTGGCTCCCAGGACAGCTCTGATTTTACATTAAGGGCATGAATTTTTCATGTAGTTTTGTGTGTTATCTGTAGATTTTGGACTTCCTTTTGCCCAGCTGGAATTTTGTTTGCAGAAGTATTTAGGTTTTTTTATCTATTTTTATCCAAGGCACATTCAAATCTTAATAATTCAAAAAAGCAGAGAAGTCATAAACCACAAAAATCTTTCAGGGTATAAATATTAAATGGATTTCAGGGTAGTGAGACCTCCTGAAGTTTTATCTGGGGTAACATTTCTTTCCTTGCTTTAGGAACAATCACCAGTGAAGCCACGCAGGGCATTAATTACAGTCACAGATCTGCAAAGTGTTAGTCTGAGACCTAAATCCAAGCCATCAGCTCATGCTACAAAATCTTTAATGTAAGATGCTTTCTTCCTTATTTTGATATTAGATTTTTCTGGTTTAAACAGTGATTAACATTGTTTACTGAATGGGAAATATTTAATTGTACCAATTGCTTTTGTTCTCTTAGTACCTCCCCTAAAAATCAGATTGATCTTCGGAAACATCTGAAGAAAGTCGACATACAAAGGTCTGTTCTTTTCTGTTCTCTTGAATTCTGTTTTTTTATCTAGAAAAAAGAGAGACCCAGTCAAACTAATCATAATTCCCCTTTCAGAAGTCCTGGTGGCACTCCTCTGAACAGCAAAGAAAACACGGAGTGTGGCTCTGGGCTGACACCAATCATGACACAGGCACTACGGCGCAAATTCCAGGCAAGTCGCTCTGTCCCCCTTCTTGGAATCACAGGGTGGCTTTAAAATCCACAGAATTCCCCTCTGATTTAAGGACTCTGCAGGATGGACATGCCATGGCAGGTTATTTAACAATACCAGAGGAAAAATTGCTTTTTTTGGTGCCTCAAAGCCACTTTGAAAGTCATAATTCCGCTTTGCAGAAGAACAAAATGCGAGGGTTAATAGCATCTTTTATTTCACTGATTTGCTGTGTGTGTTTTACGGTGCCAGCTACGAATGGCACTGTTTTATCTCAGCGATAATGAGTTCAGAAACCCAAGTTGTGACCCTTTCCTTCTTCCGACAGATGGCTCACCCCAAGAGTCCCTCGCCTGCACGGCTGAGTGCTGCAAACAGCTTTGATGAAAAGTGAAGAGGAAAGTAGGTTTATGGAACAAAGTGTTTTCCATTTGTGGTCAGGAAGCCACTTGAATCCCATTTCTATCAATCTCAGGCACATGCATTTGTAAGTAAATCTGGTGCACAGGAGAACGGGGCATTATGAAACCCTGAAAAGCAGATTGGGCTTTTTATACCTCTCTAATGTCTCTCAGTTTGGTTGCATCTTCATTCATAATGGAAAAAAAAATTGGAAATTTCCCAAGTCTTTTGACACCTGGGTGCTGCTGAAGCAGGGACTGTTATATTCCCAGCACTGGTGCTGCTTGTCATACAAATATGTGCGTTTGCTGAAATTCAGTATTTTTATATCTTTTGTATTTTTTTTTTTTAACAAAAGATATCTTGACGGTATTTGTACAGCTTTAAAGAAAAGCAACAGTTTACTGCACTAACGTTATTAAAGTGGAAAGCTGCAAGGTTCCACAAACAGTTCGGGTCTGTGGCTACAAATCCGTGAGGCCACTGCACTGTGTATCACTGCTGGCTGGTGTTCAATCTATTAAACGGCTGCGAAAGGAACTCAAAGCCTCTTTGCAAGTGCAGTTCTCGGGGCTGGCAGAGGTGGTGCCTGTGCCGCGGCTCGGGACACGGAGCGGGACAAGGGCAGATCGGGAGCGCCGGTGGCACGGCCCTGATCCCGGGACGCACGGGGCGGTGGGGACCGGAGCTGCCCGCGGCGGTGGCTGCGCTGTCACACCCCCGGCGGTGGCGGTGCAGTCACACCCCCGGCGGTGGCGGTGCAGTCACACCCCCGGCGGTGGCTGCGCTGTCACACCCCCGGCGGTGGCGGTGCAGTCACACCCCCGGCGGTGGCGGTGCAGTCACACCCCCGGCGGTGGCTGCGCTGTCACCCCCGGCGGTGGCGGTGCTGTCACACCCCCGGCGGTGGCGGTGCAGTCACACCCCCGGCGGTGGCGGTGCTGTCACACCCTCGGCGTGGTCCCTGCGCCGTGTCCGCGCCCTCCGGGGCGGGGCCGCTCATGCGCGGGGCCGGGGCCGGGGCNCGGCGAGGAGGAGGTGTGCGTGGTGGGCATCTTCGGCAAAACCGCGCTGCAGCTCTGCTCCGAGAAGGAGGCCCTGGTGAGCACCGTGTGCGACCGGCAGGTGTTCCCGCTCTTCCCGGAGGAGGATCCCGAGCCGGCGGACGGCGCCGCGGGGCAGGAGGGGGACCCGGCGACGAAGGACTACAACCAGCTGCAGGCGTACTACAGCCAGGAGAGCCGCGTGCTGTACCTGGTGCTCACCTCCATCTGCGACACGCCGCAGCTGCTGCGCGCCTGCGGGGACCTGGCGGCGGCCGAGAACAGGGAGGCCGGGCCCGGACACCCCTCCGGAGGCCCGGCCCCGCTGCCCCACGCCGAGGCGCACGAGTTCTGGAAGCACCAGGAGAAGCTGCACTGCCTGAGCCTCCTCTACCTGTTCTCCGTCTGCCACATCCTGCTGCTGGTGCATCCCACCTGCTCCTTCGACATCACCTACGACCGCGTGTTCAGGGCACTGGACGGGCTGCGGCAGAAGGTGCTGCCCTCCCTGAAGGCGGCCATCAAGGACTGCCCGGTCGGCAAGGAGTGGAAGCTCAACTGCAGGCCGTGCCCTCCACGCCTCCTCTTCCTCTTCCAGCTCAACGGGGCTCTAAAGGTGGATCCGCTGCCGAGCAGGGGCCAGGACGCCTGCGGGCACCTGGAAAAGCCGCCCCCCAAGAAGCATTCCCCCAAGAGGAGGCTGCAGCACGCTCTGGAGGATCAGATCTACCGCATCTTCCGCAAGAGCAGGGTGCTGACCAACCAGAGCATCAACTGCCTGTTCACCGTGCCAGCCAACCAGGCCTTCGTGTACATCGTGGCCGGCGGGCCCCAGGATGGAGATGACCCTGTGGCCATGCTTCTCGACCAGCTCAGGAGCAACTGCACCATGAGAGAGACGGACTCGCTGCTGGCTCCCACCCTGTCAGGGCCCAGGAGGTACCAGATGATGCGGCACGGCAGGCAGCAGCTCTCCTTCCACGCAGAGAGCAGCAGCTCCAGCTCCAGCTCCTCTGGGCAGCTGGTGGACTGCACCCTCAAGGAGTTCCTGTGGCAGCACGTGGAGCTGGTGCTCAGCAAGAAGGGCTTCGAAGACAGTGTGGGGAGGAACCCGCAGCCCTCTCACTTCGAGCTCCCCACCTACCAGAAGTGGGTGGCTGCAGCGCTGAAACTCTATGAAGTGACCATCGAAGGCAAAGACGACGACCCGACCTGTGGCGAGCTGAGCTCGAAAATCATGAGCAGCATCAAAGTTTTGGAAGGCTACCTAGACATAGACACCAAGTTCTCCGAAAACCGTTGCCAGAAGGCCCTGCCCATGGCCCACAGCGCCTACCAGTCCAACCTGCCCCACAATTACACCATGACAGTGCACAAGAACCAGCTGGCCCAGGCCCTGCGCGTGTACAGCCAGCACGCCCGGGGCCCGGCCTTCCACAAGTACGCCATGCAGCTCAACGAGGACTGCTACAAGTTCTGGAGCAACGGGCACCAGCTCTGCGAGGAGCGGAGCTTGACCGACCAGCACTGTGTGCACAAGTTCCATCTGCTCCCCAAAGCAGGTAACGATGCTCACTTGGGCTTTGGTTCCATGGTTTTGTTTTGTATCTGCTTTAAAAGGTCTTGAGCTGAAAGCACCGACTCTGAAATGCTGTGGAAGATGAAAGTTTGCATTTTTAAAGTGTGGTGTTCAAGGACTGGATGTGGCACTTGGTGCTCTGCTCTAATTGACAAGGTGGTGACCAGACAGAGGTTGGACTCGATGATCTCAGAGGTCTTTTCCAACCCAAATCATTCTGTGATCATCTCTGCACAGTGGGATCATAGCAGAACTGCTGTGCAGGTTTCCTTTACCTTGAGTAATGTTTAGGAGCCAGTCCATTGTTAGTAGTAACTCTGATTTTAGTGGTAACTCTGATTCTGTCTTGCTAATTAGGAGCACTACACTCGAGTCCTTCTAACAAGAATAGCATAAGAACAAAGTTCTCTATAAAACATAAGCATCCCCCTTTGTTTTAAATAACTTGGTTGATGAGGGAGTCAAAACTGACTTCTGCACATTTATTGCAGGCAGAAGAACTTTGAGCCTTCAGGGAGAGGTTGTAAAAACAAATAAGATTTGGTTTAGTGGTAGAACCTCCACTGGAACTTTGTATTATTAGAAGTGGGGAAGGGAGGAGTTGCTTGAC
Source organism: Pomatostomus ruficeps (assembly GCA_013400735.1). Classification (NCBI taxonomy): domain Eukaryota; kingdom Metazoa; phylum Chordata; class Aves; order Passeriformes; family Timaliidae; genus Pomatostomus; species Pomatostomus ruficeps. The sequence continues at coordinate 3,826 of VYZT01051372.1, read as the reverse complement.
AAATCATTTTGTGTATGTGTATAGCAGGGAGGGAGCAATGAATGAAGGGAATAAAGTTTTGAATGGTGAGCAATTTACCCAAGGTTTGATTGATTTTGCTTTCAGGGGAAAAGCCAGAAGCTGACAGAAATCCTCCAATTCTGTACCACAACAGCCGGGCTCGTTCCACCGGCGCCTGTAACTGTGGGAGGAAACAAGCTCCTCGGGAGGACCCCTTTGATATCAAAGCTGCTAATTATGATTTTTACCAGGTAACTCTTGGCTCCCTTGTTGCTTCAAGCAGTGCTTTTGTTTCACCTGCAGAGTTTGTATTCTGAAGTGACCACAAGTTTCCTGTTAATCTTCTTGGCTCGTTGCTTGTGGAAGATATTTCTGGGAGCAGAAATGGTCTGCACAATGGGCTGAGCAGGGTGGGCAGTGCCAGTCTTCACCAGTGCACACACACAGGAGCACCTGTTCATGCACCTGTTTGCACTTTGAAAGTGTCGGTTCACGTGAATTTTAAATAATCAAATCTATGGGCTGTGTTCCCATCACTGCTTTGGTTTTTACATAGTGCAAACTTCTCAAATCTTGATTGTAGCTGCTGATTGTTGTGACTCTGAGCTCCCTCACCTCGGGGTGGATGCTAAACCACGTTTTGTTTCTCGTAGTTGCTGGAAGAGAAGTGCTGTGCAAAACTGGAGCACATCAACTTCCCCATATTCCAGCCGAGCACACCTGACCCAGCACCGGCTCGGGACGAGTCGTCACCCGCTCCTCCGGAAGGCGAGATGGAGAAACTCAAAGAGAAAGAGCCTCAGACTCAGGGAGAGAGCACAGGCCTGAGCCTGGCCCTGAGCCTGGGCCAGTCCACGGGCAGCCTGGGCACGTACCCAGCCGAGGCCCAGGGTGGAGGGGACAATGCCGAAAGCCACGGGCAGAGCGGGGACACCAAGAGTGAGAAGAGGCCGAGCCTGGTGGATCGCCAGGCATCCACTGTCGAGTACCTCCCCGGGATGCTCCACTCCAATTGCCCCAAAGGCCTCCTGCCCAAATTCTCCAGCTGGTCGCTGGTGAAGCTGGGGCCTGCTAAGGCTTACAACTTCCACACGGGCTTGGATCAGCAGGGCTTTATCCCGGGAACAAACTATTTAATGCCTTGGGACATCGTCATCAGGACGAGAACTGAAGATGAAGGAGACTTAGACACCAATTCCTGGCCTGCTCCCAACAAGGCCGTTCCTGGGAAGAGAAGCTCGGTGGTGATGGGGAGAGGCCGGCGGAGGGACGACATCGCCCGTGCCTTCGTGGGGTTTGAGTATGAAGACGCCCGTGGGAGGAGGTTCATGTGCTCAGGGCCTGACAAGGTGATGAAGGTGATGGGAGGGGGCCCGAAGGAGTCTGCCCTCAAAGCCCTCAACTCCGACATGCCCCTGTACATCCTGTCCTCCACGCAGGGCCGCGGCCTCAAGCCCCACTATGCCCAGTTCATGAGGCTCTTCGTGGTGGTTCCCGATGCTCCTCTGCAGATCACCCTAACCCCTCAGGTGAGAAATGCAGGAGAGAAATGCTGTTCCTCTGGGAACAGCAGAGGAAGGGGTGGTTCTGGAAAAATTCATTGACAAGGGTGTCGAGAAACTCCAACTCAAACCAGCTTCAGCCAAGGCAGTCGTTTCCAAAAGCATCTGTTACATAAGCTCTTGGGATTTCTTAAACCTCAAGATGCCAAATTTATACTTTGTATAAAGTAAGTGTAAAAAAATACTTTATCGAGGATGAGTTGTTGGCATTCCCTACTGTAATAATGGCTTTTTTTAAAAAAAAAAAAAGCTAACAATGACTCTGTAAGAATGACTTTGTAATTTTAAATGTCATGGAGAAAAGCAGTGACTCATTGCTCAGATCATTTATTATTAGTTACCATTTGAATTTAGGAGGTGAAAAAAGGTTGGTTTTCTTAATTGGTTCTTTTCCATTTTCTCCATTTTCTGTTGTTTTTTTTTTTAATACACATTTGAAAAAGCTTCATTTGCATTTTATTACTTTTCAAGGTGATAAGGTTTGATTACCTACTCGTGTTTTCTTTTGGTTTCAGGTTCAACCAGGGCCACCACCCTGTCCCATATTTTACCCCGAGAAGCAGGAAATCACCCTTCCCTCGGATGGACTCTGGGTGCTGAGGTTTCCCTACGCCTACGTGACAGAACGGGGGCCCTGCTTCCCTCCCAAGGAAAGCCAACAGTTAATGAGCTACAAAGTTCTCCGAGGAATCCTGAAAGCAATCACACAATAAGAACGATTTTGGGTAGATCTGTCTCAGTTTGAGCAGGCTGTCTTCAGTCCAGTTCGTGGATTTTGGTTACCCAACAGTTGTCACGGCAATTGTGTGAAGCCCCTGCACTGTATTTCACTGGAACGCGGTCAGGTTGGAAATAAAGTTGATATCAAAGCAGGAAAAGGAATCTGAGACATGTAAATTTTCCTTTTATTAAGTTTTCATATGTAAAAAATAAAAGCTGGTTTTCGTAAAGTGCTGATCCTGTATTAGTAGATGTTTTGATGACAGTGCTTTTCCCTTTTTTAAGGAATATTTAAAAATTACCATTGCCTGAAATCAAGAGTTTACTTTGTCATATTGAGGCAATGATGAGCAAAATCTTTTCTGTATTTCTGAACAAGCTATTTCTATGTAAATTATGCTTTTGATGTGATGATGGGAGAAATAATTTTGTCTTTAAAAAAAAGTGCTGCAGTTCTGATGTGTATTAACAGCAAAGCCAGAAACTCTGCTCACCTGTGTCAAGTGACTCTCGGTGCCAAAAAATCAGCCACGGTAAATCAACTTTTAACTGAGGTAAGATGTATTGGTGACAGCGCCTGTATGCTGAGACCTAATTTAATTTCTAGAATATTTGTTTCTAATTAACATGCACACAAAATTTAATTTGCCAGTTTGCTGTAGTACAGTAATTATTCTGCATGACCGGAGCTGAGACCTGGTTTCTGTTCAGAATACGACATCTCTGAGGGGCTGGGTGAGGAAAATACATCCCTTCGTTTGGAATATGACATCTCTGAGGGGCCAAGTGAGGAAAACAGGTTCCTTCTTTTGTAATACGACATCTCTGAGGGGCTGGGTGAGGAAAACGCATCCCTTCTTTTGAAAAAAGACATCTCTGAGGGGCTGGGTGAGGAAAATATGTCCCTTCGTTTNCTTCTTTTGAAAAAAGACATCTCTGAGGGGCCGAGTGAGGAAAACTCATTCCTTCTTTTGGAATATGACATCTCTGAGGGGCCGAGTGAGGAAAACAGGTTCCTTCTTTTGGAATATGACATCTCTGAGGGGCTGGGGGAAGAAAACACATCCCTTTATTTAGAATACAACGTTAGGGGTTGGATTAGGTGGTTTTTAAGGATCCTTTCTAAGCATTCTGTGATCTCTCAGGGTTTGGGTGTGGGAAACGTGTCCCTCCCATTCGGAATATGACGTCTCTGAGGGGCTGGGTTGGACAAAACACAAACCTTCTTTGGGAATACGACATCTCTGAGGGGCAAACGCATCCTTCCACCTGTGAGGAGGGAGCCGGGACAGCCAGATGGAAAATAAAAGCGTGTCATTGAGAATTGCCCCACAGCGAAGTGGTTTTTGACCGCGACAGCCCCGCCCGTGAGGCGGGCGCTGGGCGGGGGTCTGGAGAACACATCCCTCCACCTGCGAACGGAGAGCTGGGCCGGCGCGGGGGGCAATTAAAGGCTTTAATTGGGAATTACCCACATAGGGATTGTGAGGCAGCGGCGGCCGCGGACAGCCCCTCACGGGCGGGCGGGAAGGGCGCGGGGCCGC
>VYZT01051370.1:23114-63557 GCA_013400735.1 Pomatostomus ruficeps | reverse complement strand
CAAATACGATCTGAATGTGAGTTGGAATATTAACTGTGTGCACCCCTTGATTTTTGTGAGGATCTGGACTTGGTGCTATTTGGGTCATTGACAAGAGGCAAATTTGTCAAAGGCTTTGAAGGTGGTAAGCTTAAAAATACTTAAAATAGTGTTTTTAAAATTAAACAGGGACTGCTCAAAAAGCTTATCCTATCTTTAATAAAAGCAGGATACTGACTTCTTAGGGGCAACATCTCTCAGCATATATCCAGTAATAGCTTGCTTCAAGACTTCCTTTTCTCACTCCTTCTCTGTTCCCTGGCCTATTTCCAAATGCCTGGACCTCTGCCTTTCAGGCTGCACTATCAAATATCTCAGATTACTGCCAGAAGCTTGTGGATCTCTTATATTTTAACAAAGTAATTTTATTTTGCAGTCACTCATGGATTTGGGTTTTTTTGGTTTTTTTTTGACCTTTTCTTCTTTCCTCAGGATGGATTAACATGTTGTTATTCAAAGAAAAGGAGTAAATGGAAGATGGATACAAATAATGGTGAAGTTCATAGTGCGTCATACAATTTATTCAGCATGGTACATTTTCAAAATGAATTATACCTAACAAAAAAACTAAGACTGATGGGGTTCATGTGTGGGACTGAAGCTAACAGATATAAAAGCAATAGTTTCTCAGTGACCTGAAATTTTAGTACAATGACTTATCTGAGAGTAAAATCTAAAGCTCCCCACAAGGAACAAAGTTGAATGTCACTAATTTGAAAAATTATGCCTTTGGCTATTTTTTCTGGAACATATTATCAGAGTGCAATTATATCACTATTTTCTCTCAGAAATGGGCCTGGAAAATATAGGATTTTTATTTCCTATTTGTGTGGGTTTTATACGGAAGGATTCAACATGAACTGTGATTGGCATCATTAAGCCCCTTTTGTATCCAGTATACAAGTACATGCTGAATATTTCTGATTGAAAGTACTCACCCTCCTGAGCAAAATTCACTTAATAATTTGTGTGGGTATACACATTGATTCCAGGTAGCTACACTGGGCTCTTTTAAATCCAGCTTGCAAGTGCAGTATTTTGCATGACATGTATGAGAGATGGGCCAAAACCATTACTATCACATGCAAAATAATGTGTTTGTTCAGAGCTGCGAGCAGTTCTAACAGAGCCAGTAAGATTTAAAGATGTACCCATCTTGCTAATGTGTGCTGTTTGCTAAAGATCACTGTAAAGCAGTGAAGACAAATACTTTTTAAAGTAGGTAGCCTAAATTACTGCGCTGCTGGACTTAGACAGTTGCACCTTCTTTTGTAAACTACAGTGACTAGGACTAGATGAGGCAAACCAACAAGAATTATATTAACACAAAGGCAGCATGTTTTGCTCATGGGCTGTGATGAGCAGCCCTGGCTCCTGGATTCACAGTCCACTCTCCAAACACTCCTGATTCACAGTGCACTCTCCAACTTGCCTACATCAGTGGAGCAAATAGTCAGCAAAGTTGCTTGAAGATCTCATGCTTTGTCTCCAGTTAACTTGATCTACAGCTGGCAAGTCTGGGAAAGTTTACCCACCTGCAACACTGAAAATACTTGGCACAGAATAGAGGACAATAAACACAAGACAGATGGACAGAGAACACTTGGAGATGAATTTAAATACTCAGGCCCAGCTAATACCTTATCTATATCTTAAATATGTGTCACAGTTGAAGGCAAGTGGCATTTGTGCTCTGTTTCAATGTGCCTGTGAGGCTGCAAGCCTCTTCTGAACTGTCTTATCTTAGCAACTCAGCCCCAGCTCACTTTCAAAGCAAATCCTCTCTGATTTTGTAATGTCTTGTCTACCAGATGCTTTCCAAAAACTTTTTTGCCTGGATGGGCAGAATCAAGGTCTGCAGAGAAAACGACAATGGATTCTCATTTCTGTTGAGACTGATGGAAGATACAGACCTCATCATTTTTATGACAGCCCTGACCCAGGCCCTGGGAGACATGAGCTGAAGTCATAATTTGGTTAATAAATTCAAAACTGTCCTTTTGAACGTAAAAATAAATGAAAGGTAGCTTGAGTTGCATCCTAACAGTTTGAGGATTCACCTGGAGAGAAAAGCACTCAATTTTTTTTATAGTCACATTATACATTACAAATTATAGCACAACCACATTATTAAAACAGAGAATGAGTGGTAAGTTCCATGCTCACAAGTTTGTACATGTGCTTGAACTGAGAGAAGAAAGAAAATAGAAACCAATCAAACAAACAAAACAACTACAACCAGCAGTGTTCTTGAACTTCCATGAGGTGAGGCCTCTGAGATCAGAACCAAACTCCCCCAAAGAAGTGCCCACTTATTTGGACCATAAAGAGGAGGTGATACAGTCTGCATGGGTGCTAAATTAAGGACACCTTCTTCTCTCTTTGTTTCTTACTAAAACCATGTCCTAAGAGAACATAAAATTCCAGCACATCATCATAGGAAAACAGAGGCTTCATACTAAGTAGAGCCTATTGTCTTGGCAGCTGAAGCTGCAGAACAAAAAAATTCCAACCCCCACTTCAAAAGAACAAGATTAGAATCACAAAGCCGAGTATTCAAAAGCAGAGAAGTGGCAGAATGAAGACAGCCAGAATCGTCTTTTTAACAATTTTGTCTGTAAGTGTATGACTGCATATAATTGAAAGGTCACCATCCTTTGTTTCTTGCACAACAGTGAATAGTTACTATTTTCAAATTGATGAGTAGTTACACTTATTTTCTTCTTATTGTTGTATAGATAGCTCCATGCCCTAATACAATACATTTTGAAACTTCAGAACAGTAGGAGGTGATATTAACCTCAGTTTTATGTCTCTGGAACTAAGATGAGATGCAGTGTTTTCATTAATTTCAAATGATAATTTGGAAATTGTTAGAAGCTCATTTTTCAGAGCTCATGAGCTTGTTCAACACATTATATATGTGACATGACTTCATTTGCAATTGTCACTGGCTTAATCTGTCTGAGAATCAGACCTTAGGGTCTCACATTAGAATACAGAGGAAATGAGAAACACACAGCTTTTAGTTTTCCATGAAAAGTTGAGGTGAAATGGTTTGCCCAGAATTTCTCATGCACATTGTGAAAAAGCCAAGGACGATACCACATTTCAAGGGTAACACAAGAAACATCTGGTTAATGTTGGGAGTGATTAGGCTAGGGGATGGGTACCTTGGAGATTTAGCTACTAAAATCAGTTTCTCTTGATCACATATGAACTGCAATTTTTATTATATAACCTAAAGTATATGCTTACTGTAAAAATCCACCAGAATATCCCATCTTCCATTCCTGCAAAGCTTGTGGTGGCTGGAGAAGTTCTCACCGTATTGTTAATGGGCATCCTTCAGCTTTGTCCCTCAACATTGCTGAAAGATTTTGTTTTAAATACATAGTGAGCATGAGTCAAACAGTGAGCCAGGAAAAAAAGGATTTTTATGAATGATATGTATTAAAGTTTGCTGATACCACTTTCATTTCTTGGGCATAGTGTGTGAATTTCTGCTAATTATACAGAGAGAAATCTGCACCCAACAGAAAACATTGTATTAATTTATTGTTTTTTTCTAAAAAGAGAGACAACTCTTTTCCCATTAAATTCCTAATATTGAAAGTAACCTTTAAAATAATGCTGTTTGTTACACAAAGGAAAAATAAGTTGGGGATTTTTTTCAAGTAAGGAAGGACTACATTGCATTTACTAATTTCTTCATGGCGGAGCACACGTAAGAGAAATATAGAAAGCGAGTTTGTATTGAGCTGGACAATTCTAGCCTCTTTATATTGCTCCCATTTTACACTGTTGTAGCTATTTCATGTTGACATATATGAAAGTAAAAGGAGAACTGGGATCCTCCTCCATGGTTTCATTCTGTGTTGCCAGAAAATAATGGATGCCAACATCAGAAGCACATTAACCGTAAAAATCATTTTACTGAAAAATATTCAATAATTTAAAAATCATGAGGTTTTTTGTCACAACAAAATAGCTATTAGTGTAGTCACATCACTCATGCAGGCCTGAGAGTGCATGTTCTGTCTGGTAATAGTAAGCACATTATTAATGCATACAACTTGCCTCAGTACATAATAGCTGTTACTTTATAGTTAGTATGTGTCATTGGTAGACAAACACACACACTGCTTTTGAAATAGCTAATTTGGGTTAGCCATCACGATGGAAAACTGCACTTGAGGCAAAAGAAAATCTAATTTACCTCCATGTCAATAAATATAGTAAAGCTCAGGCCCTTCTCTGCCATGTTCCCACAGCTCCTTCACCAGCCAGCGATGCAGAACTATCCAGTGTGCAAGTTACATCTACAGACTGACGGATGGTAATTCAAAAGCTCCTGCTATATATCATGGCTAAAAGAAATGACCTTTTGGCTTGACAGAACAGTATCTTGGTCCTGAAAGAACATCAGGAAATTGTGTGCATGTTGACTGAATTGCAGACATTTTCTTCCATCTTGATGAGATTTCCTTAAACGCATCTCATCCTAGTCCTGGTGGGAACGTGCCTTGCTGGCAACAAAGATCTTAGATGTTTATCATGTAGAAGACCCTGCCTAAACTAGTCACTACAAAATCCTTCTATAATTAATGGAAAATGAAAATACACTGCCATAAGTGTTGATCTTTTCTCCACTGACAAAGGTAATCTAGGGAAAATAATTCAGATGTTGTGTATCATAGATGGCTAAAGTGAAGGAAGAGGAATCCCACCCTCAGTGATGAGACACTATAAATAAGTCATTCATCTCTGACAAAATATTTTTATTCCAATTACCTGAAACACACAGGAAATAATTTACACAGTTAGTAAGGTTATCCAAGGTGATAAAAAGCACCATTAAAAGGCAGCTGTAAATTTAATGAGTGTGCACCTTTCTGTTATTTTCCTACACATGTGTATTGAAAATAAAATTGTGGGATTTATGGAGTATTTAAATCATGAACTTGTGAAATGTGTTTTTAGAGAATAAATAGTAATTTGACTTGCTTTATTATAAATGAAAGAGATAAAGCATTTCATTACGCTGATGCCTCCTACAGTTACATAACCTTGCAAATGGCGTCTGCCTGGACAGTATTTTGACAAAAATAAAGTTTTGAAATCAGTGACGTCTGTCTTCATTTTCTTGAAACATCTCTGATTGCTGGTTATTTGGGATTGAACCTCCCGAGTATTGACAGAATTTTTTTTAAAATAAGATCTATGTTCGCATAGCCTGAGCTCTGACTGCAGATATGCTGGCTTTTCATGTACCACCTTTCTTAGTGCCTTTTTTTTGTGCATTGGGGTAACTAAGGGTGGATATCCACAAAGTAAGGAGAGTGTCTATGTGTGAGCACATGCTGTTATCAGTGGAGAGCTAGGGCAGAATTTAATTGCTTAAGCATAGGTATCTGGTGTCATTTGGGGTGTTATGAGGTATTTCATCAAGCTTCCAGCTGCAAAAGGTCTCCCATACTCCTAGATACAGAATTTGTATAGTCAACAGAACTCAGAAAATGACAGAACTCATCTTAAAGTGGCCTATGTTCAGCCAGTTGACACAATCCACAGGCTCCTGCAGGCACAAATATTTGTCAGGAAGCTAAGGCAAATCTAGGTAACTGGTAAGAGGAGGGTGACGTACATCATCCTTCACTGATATGACTCACTGTTGTAGGCACTTACCTGTAAAGCCTCATTTCAGGCTTTGTAAAGCTAAATTCCAGGCTCCCATATCGGCAATTTTTCATTGGTATCTAAGTGAACTTGGCACATGATACACCTAGGGCTGGGTTCAGCTGCCTGTGTGTAATGTGCAGCGTAATGGCTTGTGATTTGAGTCAGGACAGGTGAATGAGTCAAAGCACCCACTGTCTTTAGCAGCCAGGTACTAACTATCCGTACCATTCCCGTTGACAGTCAGGATCTTTGTGTGCAGGTTATCATCTCACAGATACCTCAGGAAAACCCATACATCTCTGCTTATCAATAAAATGATAAAACAAATTATAAGATGGAGCAGGCTAAAATTTTGACAGAAATATTTTATTAGCGACAAGAAAAAAATCTTGTAGGATAACTACATTTGATATATGAAGATGAATGTATGAAGAGAAAAACTTTATAACTTCCGTGCATTTTTGAACCAACAGCTATGAAGATTTCTTTTTCTTTTCTAGTAACTTCTGTTTTATTACGTAATATAAATAAAGAAAATTAATTTTAAAATTCCATTATTCATGTGTTGGCATAAAACAAAAGGTAGGTGGTAGAATGTGGGTGTGGAAATGCTTTGGAGAATGAAGCAAAATGATAAAAAATGAAATTAGTTTGGTAGCAATTCTTGCATTATACAATAAAATCATTCTCTAGTTAAGAGAGACCTAGTAGTCCATGTCTGGGATCTGAACCTTTGCGGGAGCACGGGACCCTTGTACAACGAATCAATGCGATTTCGCAAGAGTCCGTTTATTGTTTACATGACTCCATTCTTATGCATTTCTACAACTGTAGTTCACGCGATCACGCACAACCCGATTGGGTCTCCCGCATTGTTCACGCGCCGTGCATGCACCCTTCAGGACACCTGATTGGTCTCAGTCCAGGATGGTACAGTCCCTCTTCACCTGTTTTTGTTATTCTCTCTTCTAATATCTTTGTTCCCAATTTAGAACTGCTTGCATTCCTCAGGCCCGGATAAAGGTGCTGAAGGTAACTTGGCTGGGGCACTCTGACAGGGTTCTCATGCCTTACAATAAACCTTACAGATCATTGTCACAAGAGGAAAAAAAAGAGAAAAAGAAAAAAATAATTGAAGAAAAAGTAGTGGTGACAATAACTTACAGAACTTACTGTTCTTCCTGTCTCATTTAGAGATATAGTGGTGTCATGACAGTAACCAAGATCACAGTTATTATGGGCGTTTTAGTCTACAATACAGGAGTCTTTCAATCTAATTTCTGATACTTTAACAAACACAAGACCTCTGGAAACATGTATTCACCTTAGTACCTCCAAGCTCCAGAGTGGCCAGAAGAGACAGAAGGGGATTTGGCACAAAATTGGGGACACATTGTTCCTTTTGATTAGTCCTAATATAAAAATGCTTCTCAGCTGCTCAACTTAAGACAAGCCTTGAAAAAAGCCACATCTGAGCCCAGCTGAGCAGGTCTGTATCCATGGCTCTATCCCACATGCAGTGTTCTGTGTTCCATATGATTGTGTGGCACTCTTATCACACTCCAGACAGACCACTGGTGGGCCAGCTGGAATCAGACTTCTTCTGCATTTACCACATTCATGGTGTTTCTGTTGAACCAAAATTATAAGATAAGAAGTCACAAATTATGTAAATTAAAGCATAAGCCATGTAATTCTGAATGGCTAGAAGTAACTGCAGAAAAGATATGGAAATATTTCTTTAAGAAAGTTTGTATGTCTGTGGAAATCTCCTGAAACCATTGGTTTAAGTCCTCTCTAAGTCCTGTATAACCAATCCAACACTTGCAGAAGAATGAAACTGGTAATTTGTCAAGTCTATACAAGACAACTCCCCTGAACAAGCAAATGTGTTCCTAGGTCTGACCCTTCAATGTTGAGTACTTCTTTAATACTTGGATTTTATTCTGCTCACTCACGTATTACTTCTGTTTTACTTATGGATGATTGTTATAAAGCAGCCTGTATTGATCACCATTCACTCTTTTCCTCCAGTATCTGAAGCATTTTGCAGTTTTCATTTGTAACTGGATTCTGAATAGTAAGTGGCATCATAAACAGACTCTGACTTTTTATTTTAAGGTTTATGACAATTAATATTACAGGGAACTAAACTCTGACTATTTTATCCTCTCAGGAGTAAGTAATGCAAGAACAAATATTGGCAACATGACAGGAACTCTGACAGCTTGTTCCAACAGGAGTGTGTTATGTCTGAATATAAGATAGTGGTTATGTATCCAGTTATTACCTATTAATCCCAAAGCACTTTCTTCACCATGTTTTAAAATACCCACTAATTTTTTCTCTTGCATTTAACATACTTTTCCTTCTTCAAGCAAATATTTTTCCATTCCTGATCTCCAGATTTCCTCTGATTCATAGTTAAGGAACATTTTCTTTTTTTTTTATGGGCACAGCTATGTTTCAACTTCCAAGTGTTTTTGAAATACTCATATTAACATACATCACTGCAAAGGTGTTTCAAGGAGGCCATTGCAGAGGATGCAGCAATTTCCCCAGATGTCTCTAGAACAATGCTTTTCCTGTCCTCAGCACACTTATGTCACAGAACCAACTCAGCTAGCAACACCTTACAGATTTTCTTTTATGGTTCAATTCACAGGATATGATACAGAGCTACCCCACATTCCCTGAAGACATGGAAAAACACCCTCAGCCTCAGACTCCTCCAACTGCAGGTCTCAGTTTTTCCATCCCTCCACCTGGCACAACAGGGCTGGCAGGATGGCCACGGTAGGTGAGGGAGGGCATGGGATGCAGGATCAGGACCAATAGAGAAAGGAGGAGGAAGAAGAGCTGATGAGAGGAGCTATGAGCAGCTGTGAACAATTTTACAGGATCAGCCAAAAAAGTAACTAACACCCCTCTTCATCTGTTCTTCAATAACTGCAATATGAATTGTTCTCTTCAAGGAATTTTTTCTTATTCTTTTGGCTTCTTTCTGGGAGATTCAGCTGATCTATCTTGTTTTTAATTACTATGGTAAAGCCTAGCAGTGACATCTTTACCATTTTAGTGCTTTTCTGATATTATATGTGAATATAAACTGCCTGGGTGTCAATCCACCCTACAACTCTTTTTAAATAACACAGAATTTACACTCTTTTGATTATATTCTTTCAATAATAGTGCAAAATGGTTCTCTTTCATTCATTCATCTCTTACTTCTCTCTCAATATACATAAAAAATAAATCACCCCCTAATATAAATAGAATCCCTCAAAAAGGCAGAATCCAAGAAGACCATAATATTTCGCGTAGCCTTTAAATCCTATACACAAGCACTTCTCAGAAGTGTCTTCAAAGAGCTGGTTTGCACTTTCCATGTGTTTTACTAAAAATGTGAACTGGTAAAAGAGAATAGGTTTTAGCAACTTGGAGTGTCTAAGGTTATCTGTAGAGTAGCTGGAAACATCTTCAGCACTCTCCAACCTGTCCTTTTTGACAAGACATGTCAAACCAAGGCACAAACACAGAAAACACTTAGCAAAAGCCCATGGGTGTAAAATAAAACATTTAGAAATACCTATCAAACCCAACACCTTAGATCAAAAAGCCTTTCTGTTTCAGGCCTCAGACCATGGATGGGAATACCCAAATGTTGTGTACAGTGGAGGCCAGTGCCTATTTACACCACAGATTCTGCTTATCCCATCTGCAGACAGCCTCCATTTCTGTGGTGCCACTTAAAACACAAAACCACCCACTGTTTATGATGCTGAAGAGCATGGGAATTCCATCCTAGCCAACAGCTGAAACAGTGTAGATTTTTTATTAAAATGATTGATGTCTGAAGGGGTGGTGTGTGGGCATAGCTGGGAAGGTTTTGGCAGCAGGAGGCCCCAGGAGGGCCTTTGTAGGAGATGGCCAAGAAGAGCCTGGGACTGGTCACAGCCACTTGTAGGCAGCTCCAAAACTGCTATGAAAAACCTGCTCTGTCCTAAAACTGCAGCTGTTGGAGGAGCACATGGTGCCTCTGTGCACACGTGATGAAGAAAAGGCATTGGGCTCTGGTAGGTACAGAAACAAAGGGGATATATGAGGAAGAGTGGTGTGGGAACATGGCTGAAGGAATCCTCTTAGAAGAAGCTGCCCCATGCCACTGGAGATACAGGAGTCCCCTGCTCCAAGGGGACAGTGGTTGCAGCAAAACATGTAGGGGCAGAAACAGATCTCCGAGGATCTGCAGCTCTTGGGCAACCCACACAAAGGTGGGGACATCCCCAAAGAGGCTGAAGCATGTGGAGGAACCCATGCCAGAGAGGAGGAAACTAAATAAGAAGCAAGTAGCAGGATATAGTTATGAACATGGTTCCAACCCCCGGAGATTCTTGTCTCCTCACCAAAGGAATTGAGAGAATCCGGGTGAAACCTGCATCAAAAATAAGGGCAGTTGAGACTTGAAAGAGAGGGCAGAAGAAGTGTTGCAAGCAATTCTTGCCAGCAAGAAGAAAACAGGTAGGGACAGTAAAGAATGTAAATAAAGCAGGAAAAAAAGAAGTGTCACAGAACAGTTCTGATAAACTCTCAATCTTCTGTTAAAAACCTGTTTTTCTTTCTTTTTTGAGGCAGCCAAGAGTGACACTGTCCAAAGAGCACTAGCAAAGACTAGACAAAATTTTGGACTCCAGCATAAGTGAGCCCTTAGCTGAAGAGCTTTCATGTATGTCATTATGCAGACTGATAAACTCCAAACGTAGAGTAGTAGATATCATAGCACCACAGGATCAGCACTGATGTTTGCTATATTGGATGGAGAATCATAAATTTGATTTCTCCCTTTTGAGATCACTCGCAAGGAGGGAAGAAATAGTCACCACAGACAGGAAGATGTGATGATTTTCCTGTTCACAAATACTTTACTAATTTTAGGAAAAAAATTCATAACAAACAAGAAGAGCAAAGAAAATGGGCACCACTGACATGAGTCATTCGAGGGACTAAAACCAAATATGATAGTAAAAATTTAGGTAAATTGTTGCGGTGTGCTGTTGGCCAGGTTTTGGTTTTTTCTCCTGGCCAGGCACTGCTATCTCCCCCCTCCCCCGCTCAGTATCTGTTTTCCCCCCCTGGAGGGCCCTGTATTTCACAATCCTATACAAAGCATGTCAAATTCAAACTCCGCACCCCTACCTCATAAGATGTTTGTATCCTCCTCCACCCCCTCGTGTTGGTATATATGTAATTGTAACACACTGTGCCAGTGCCTCTCTGGCATGACCCCGGTGCCAAATAAACCCTCTGAGGAGCCCTTCTGCTTCGTCTCTCCTTCCTCACCATGCCTGTAACATCAGTGGATTAGGTGAATCCATACAGGACCTTCACCAGCTCTCTCGCGCCCAGAGCAGCCCGGCCAGCCCATGGAACTGCAAGTGGGAGCCCGGTGCCCTTGCCGGCGGCATCGCAGCAGTAAATATTTTAATATAGTGCATGTCTTGGTTGTTACATTGAAGATTGTTCAGTTCAGGCACAGCAATAGGTAAAAACAGTGTGTGAAGACATATATGTAACCCAAAAGAATAAAAACTTATATGAGTGGCATAGAAATAAAACTATGACATTTCCCAAGACCTTGGACTGTAGCAGAGGGTAAGAGAGTGCCTGGGGAGCATATGGTTGGGAACTGCAGTTGTTGATTTGAAGCTTTAGAGATGCTAAAAGAAAGCAGAGAAAATTTCTCTGAATATGTTTTGACCTTTAACCTGCATTTCCCTCTAACTAGATTTGCATTCCTTTTTCTTTCTTGAGTGTAGAAATCCATCAGGTGGTCAGAGTACTGCTCCTACAAATATTACCATACAAAAAGAAATGTAGATATGTGGCTGAATTCTGTTGTGATTAAATAGACTTTCCTTCCCAAGAAAATTAAACCAGTATGATGTTATTTTTCTAGTTTATTGCCAAGCGGTCTGTGTGCGGTATAAAACCCAATTGTGTGATAAATCATATCTAACTATGATGATCAAGAAACATCCTCCATCTTAGAGGCAGTGCATCAAAACAGACTGCAGAAAGTGGGAGGCTCTGCTCCCTCTTGTGTGACTACTACAGAGGCACTAAATAGCAATGATTTCCTTGCTCCAGGCCATAACGTGAAGAACAGAAAAACCAAAATACGAGAATGATTCATTAATTTCCTCCTAACCATACAACCAGGTATTTACTACAGGAAATACACAGTGTTGTGCATGATCAGCTTTATGTTCTAGACATTACAGCCCTTGTGTCAGCCCTGTGTAAAAGCAGAGTAGCTGGTTTGGAACTGGTCTGCTGCTGTTCTGGAGTGTGGGTGAGACTGTCTGTACTCTTTCTTTCCGAAAAACCTTTGCACTTCTCATTGTTGAACTTCATGAGGTTCCTATCAACCCATGTCTCCTGCCTGCTGCTGAGGACTTTCTGGATGGCAGCACAAACCTCCGGGGGGGTCAGCCACTCCTCCCAGTTTGGTATTGTCTGCAACACAGCTGAGGGTCATCCTGTCATACAGATCATTAATGAAGGTGATAAACAGGAAACCTCCGGGGGGGGGACTAGACTCAGTTTAGGTCTAGACCAATGCATCCCTGGGGCATGCACTGGTCACTGGTCTCCACCCCCTGGACCTTGCCATTCAGCCAGTTTTCAACCCATGGGCTCATCCAGCCCATGCATCATCAGCTACTCTACTAGGATCTCACACACAGCAATTTAGAAAGCCTTGCTGAAATCAAGTTAGACAACATTCACTGCTCTTTCCTCATCTACCAAGCCAGTCACTGCCTTGTGGAATGTTATCAGGACTTCACAGACCCTAAAATTAAATGGAAGTTTTCTTTGACCCCCTTTACTCTTCTGGACACATTTAAAAAACATTAGCGACACAGAAAATTAAAAATAGCTAAAAAGAACACATGTCAAATGCTATATCATTTTGAAAGAAAGATTTGTAAATGATTTAAACACTAATTAAAAAAACTAGTCTCAGCATAAAAAATTTACTTGAATGTGGATTCATAATTAATTGTGGTACTTTCTGCACAGACTATAAATTCATCATGAAATTATGTGAACTAATATTTAAAAAAAAAAAAAAGAACAAAACCACTGTGTAACATTTGGAATTACTGTAGTGCTATAGTGGAAATTAGAAAGGTGTATTAATTTAAATCCCTTACAGCTAATATGTTAAATTACAAATCTGCAGCCAGACCTAAGAATTATGTCTGTACCAGGGTAAACTAATTCAAGTATGAATTTTTTTTCATTAATATTTTACAGAAACGTCAGTGTGTGGAGCAGGCTCAATCCTGTGCAGGTTTTGTCAGGGAGCAGTGATGGCCGTGGCTGGGCAAGGCTGTGGGGAGCTGGAGACCAGCCTTGCTGCGGTGTCACAGGGCAGGGACTGATGGCCCCAGGGGCTGACAGGGGCCACAGGGGCTGTGGCCAGGGCGGGCAGTGCCCTACAGACCCAATAAATTTTATGATGCATGCAACCCTACATCACAAAGGAAATCCCATTTTGCGAAGGGAACGGTTTTCAGAGTAAAGCATAAGTTTATGGGATAGGAACTGGACTTTAAAAGCAACAGTCCAGAAATAGCAGCTCCCCAAGAACATACAAGGTACATCCTTCCATGCATGCCACAAGGACAGAACAACTCCTTCTTTAATGATGGGCAAGAGCAGATGAGCATCAGACTGCACAGAAACACAGGACAGACAAAACTGTGCTGGTGAAAACTGAGCCTCAAGCAAAAGTATGAAACTTTAAGGACCAGAAGAAGGTTTTAAGGTTTCATCGCCAAGAATTTATTTTCAAAGAAGTATTTTCTGTCTGGAACACTGAAGCTGCATTCACACAGGACATTTCATCTGCAGGAAATTAGTCTATATATCTATATATGTATATATATATATATAGGTATATATATCATTGAGATTAACACAGCAAAGTCAAAGCAGGGAATGCCAGAACTAGGACTGCTTATGCAACCCATTTCTGCTTGCAGGAGACAATCTTGAAGATAGAAATCATTTCCCTCACACATATCTATTACATTTACTGTATGGGCAAGGCATTCAGATTACTGAGTCATCTTTAAATTGAATGGGAATTCAGACAGAAACATATTCACTCTGTCCCAGTTACAGGAAAGCATTTAATTAACAAGCCAAACACTTAGAGCAGTTGCATATAAGGGTCAGGTCTGAGTACAGGTATCAACAGGAACCTTCTACATCCTCAATAATTGTGTTGGTTTGAGCACTTATTCAGGAATGTGGGAAAGAATCAGCTTCCCTTCTTGCTGCCACTGTGCTTGAACTGTGGTGAACAGAGATCTCCAGTATCAGCATGCCCAATTTCACAGAGAGCCACCTTTAAATTTTCCACACCATAAATGATCTGACTCTAAATTACGAAGGTATTTTGTTGTCGCTTCTTTCAGTGGTATAGTTGATGATATCCATCACAGTTATGTCTTTCCAGATGGATATTATTTTCCTTTAAACACTGTCTGGAAAACTGCAACCAAGGAGGGGAAGCTTGCGCCTTGGTCAAACCATGATGCCACCTTGTTGCCATGGGTGCTGTCAGAGTTCCCTCCACAGTTTAAAGAAAATTCTTTTCAATATTTAATGCTTCTGATAGCAAGAGTCTGTAGTGAAAGCTGCACTTTTAACAACTTCAGGTATTAATTTCTGTAAACAGGAATTTATTCTGGATGTTTAGATGGAAATCAAATTTCCCAGGCAGCTCTAACTACTAATACTGTATCAGAAAGCTTTTCCTGGTCCTTAAATAGACACATTTTGTCTTCTTGCTATGGCTTGTCTTCTTGCTCCTTGCTTAGAACTGTTATTTTACACAGTGCCAAAATGTACAATTTATGTTTTTAAGAGACAAATGAAGCAGATGTGTACTGAGTTTATAGCCATCTAAGGCACTTTCCTTCACAGAAAGCTACATCATGAAGCATTAATTTAAACTCTCACCTGCCCTCTGCCACATGAAAAACTGTACTCAGAAAGCAGCCTTAACAAAGCAATAAAGATTGATTAACTAAATTCTTTTGCCTTGCTTTCTCTTAAGAACACAGCATACGCACTTTTGTCCTCTTCTGGAGTCATATATCTGTATATATAAATCCTAATATTTTCAGAGGAATAAAAAAAGTTCTTCCTCAACTACTTTCCATCTTGCAATGACATATCAAGCCTTCCATACACAGGAGTGCAGACATACCAGTTTTTGTCACCAGAGGCTTATCATTCTGTGGGGTGATTTCATCCTCTGCTACACACTCCTGAGATTTTAAGAAAAAAGTCTTTCCATTCCACCAACTTTGTGTTTTTCTGATGAAAGAAACCCTGTGATCAAAAGCAAGACTGCTCACGAATCTTACGCTAAAAATGTATGAGCCAATAGGAGGTGCACACTGAGGAATTAGAAACTGAAAATTGAAAAAAAGTCTTATTGATTGATGTACATCCTGCACCAGAAAAGCAATTTATGTTGGGTTCATACGTATATAATTCTGCTTGGTTTCTCACCTGTATATAAACCTACATTGATGGTTCCAGCATTGCTGGCTCTCCTGCTTGATATTATTACCTAATTTCTGGCACTGTATGTCCTGAGATAAAACTTCCTGGGGCTTCCCCTACTGGCAATAGACATTTTTCCAAGATAATCTAGCTTTCATGCCTGGAATAAAAGTGTCTGTCTGTAGCTCAGTTCAGCCCTTGGAGGAAACAAGTTTAGAAAGAAAGCAAAACACTTCCAGTGTTATCATACCTTTGGAGTCAGGGAGCCCTTATGTCACATTTACCCTCTTTTCTGGGGAAACACATGTTCTCTTGGGAATGGGGAGGAAGTTTTGCAGTTCACAATCCTTTCCCTGTAATGTGCAGAAGGGACCTATGTTGGGAATATTAGAAATTAATGGAACAGAGTTGGAAAAGGACCAGATGTAATGTCTTCTTTCTCCCTCATATCCCACACTGGTTTATGTATGAGACAAGGGCAGGTATTCCAAGTGCAGCAGATGGAAAGCAGCCATAACCAAAGAGAAGGCTTGTGCATCAATTCACTTGCCTGTAAATTGGATTAAAATGTTAAGTTAGCATTTTTTAGCGGCAGATAGCTTAATTGCTGTAACGTTTTCTGCAACAAATCAGTCACTCTCAGTTTGAGCTAGTCAGCCACAGCGCTGAAAGTTCATACAGGCTGCTTTTCACAATCCACTAATAACAGGAACACTGCTATTCAACAAACCACAGAGCTTTGCAAAGAGTTCTATTTAACAATAGCATAAGTGTGCTGCAAAGTAGCAAGATCAAACACAGTCAGAATCCATCAATTTGTGCACCCCTGCAAAGCACACACTGGATGAAATGCATGGGCTGTACCCTCCAACAACACAAACCCTGCATTTGCTTCCACATTTCTGAAGGGAAGGCAGGTTTGCACTGTATTTGGGGGTGGGATGGTGCCAACCTGTCAGATTCTGCTCCCGTTATCCAAGATAAGCCAACCTTTGCTCAGCAATGAGTGGATGGAGATGCTATTTAGCAGGAGAAAAGGCAGTCCAAGGGGGTGGGGGCACCAAAAATGTCAGGAGTTCACACACACGTGTTTAGAGATATCAGTACCTTATTTCAAGATACACAGACACTTAGATGATGAACCCCCCGCTGTACCTTCACCTCCATTTTTTTCCAGATCAGGTCATTTCACCCTGCCCATCTCCCATTTATAATCAAAAACATTCATGAGAAGTTCCCTCCCTCCTCAGAAGAGGACAGTTCTGTGTATCTGCCCAAGAGAAGCCCCTGCTTGAGAAGGGTCTTTTTTAATAGCCTCCATTAACACAAAAATCCTATGTTCCTTAACTGAGTAAACCACAATTTTTATAGTCTTTTGCTGCAGTTACAATTATTTAAAATGCCTGAAACAGTTTCTTATGCTCTGTTTATTGTCTTTCTCAGCATTCTGCATGAGAGCTGGCTGTACTGATTATCAGCAGCTGCAGTTAGCAAGGAAATAATATATAGTGGATTTGTAGGATAATGGGATTAAAGAATGGTTTAAGAACTACTCCAGGAAAAAAAAAAAAAAAAGGTAAAAGAGAAGATAAACAGACCAAAAAATTAAAAACAAAGAGAAAACTACAGAGAAAAATAAAGTACCGCAGCACTGGGTTTCCTAGCTCAACACAACAACCTTGCAGCTCTCAATCTTTTGAGTAACACAGACTTAGTTCTACTGAAGCAATGTGGAGAATATGAAAAAGCAGACAAAACTAATTTCATGTTTGAGTTGTCCAGACTGATATAATATGTTTCCAGAATACTGGAGCCTGTATGCCAGATTTTTTTTCTTTTTTTCGTGAACCTGTATTTGCTGTAGAGGAGACACTTTTTCAGCTATCTATATTAACGTTCCAGTACGTCCTCACACAGCAAATTAGCCTTGGGGCCAAGAAAAGCAAAAAAATAACCAGTCAGGGTATCAGCCAGATGGGGGATTAAGAAAGCAAAACAGGCAAGAGGCTTGTTCAGCAAATTGTAACAAGCTAGCCACACAGGCTTCTTCAACTGTGCTTCATTAAGTAACACAAATCAGGACTGTAGAAAGGTCTCAGGAAAAGAAGGAGAAAATGGAATTCAAAGAGCTGTGATAGAACAAGGCTTAAGTTGACAATTCAGACAATCTGAATTGGATTAAAACAAAGGAAGAAAAAAATTATTAAAATGTAGATGGGAAGAGAATTCTAGAGAAAAAAAAAAAAGCCTTGGGCACTCAAACAGGCTTCCCAGGGAAGTGGTCACACCACCAGCCTGACAGAGTTCAAGAAGTGTTTGGACAATGCTCTCAGGCACGTGGTGTGACTCTTGGGGTTGCCCTGTGCAGGGCCAGGAGCTGGACTTGACAGTCCTTACGGTTCCCTTTCAACTCAGTATATTCTGTGATAAAGTGTGAAAATGGCAGCACAACCTAAGTGAAAAAATCACCTTAGAGATGAAAAATTCACATCTTTAAATGTGTGACACAAGAAATTAGTTGAATTGACAGAGTTATTTATAAGATTTTAAATTAATTTATTGCCTGAATACCTCTGAAAGGAATTTAATTAAAGCACAATCTACAGAGATTTTTTAGCTTGGTTTCAAACAGATTCTTAAGTTGCCTATGTTTATGACCAGCAGTACTGTGGGTAGCTAGGAAGCTCATAAAACCAATGGTCTGCAGGGAACAGGCAGCATCATCTTCCCCATCTGTGCTGGTTCATGCTTGTTTTCTGCTAAAGCCTTCCTGACTGGAATCCATCTTACCTGAGCTAGCAGTTCACTCAGCGTAAACTTATCAACCAGGCTTCTCCAATGGTCTGCAGAAATAGGCACCTGCAGGCACTGGTCCCATCAGTTGTCCTAGATACAATCCGGGAAGGGAGGAAGAAGAAGCAGGCTTAATTTTTGTAAATTAAAATGGAGTTTGCTTAAAACTTTCTGAATACAAGTGTAGTAGAACACTGGTCTACAAAACTTGCAGAGACTGGCAGTGTATTTTAAAGAACCACATTTGCAGAAACACCTTCTAGTACAGTTAGACTTATTCTTGCCTTATTCTTTAAATACTGCAGGATCAGCAGTTAAACCAGACCAATTTTATTCAGCCTTTTTCAGCTTTGGACCCCTAACAAATTTCCAGAACAGTTTTAGACCCCTTTGGAAATTCTACATATGTAGAATGTATGTAATTCATACAAGTCAACAATAAAAATAGATGAAGAATTACTGTATTAAAGAAATTAAAATTCTTTGTACATAGTCAAATGGAATGGTGCTGAGACTTCTTCTGGTAAACCAAAATGAAGCCAGTCAGTTTATTATGGTTGCAGATCTTCCCCATATATAAGAATCTTTCATTTTTTAATACTAAAAAGTTCACATGAATTTAAGCCCATGATCATACTGATATCATAACTACTTATTTTCCACCTCACAGCTCATGGTTCTTGGGTTTTTTTTGGACAGAATTCATATTTCAGTCCACCACCACTAAATAATGGAACTAACTGTTCATCTTCCTTTTGCTTTTACACTGGAACATGAATTGTAGTATAGTGCACAATCAATTGCAGTATAGTGATAGATTTGATGTGCAGCGATATCCCTCATTCATACTAGGGAAGCATTACTAAAACTAATATTTGAGCACTAACAAGAAGGAATTTGTTTTGCATTAAGCATCATCAACTGTCAAATCTTCAGAAAAAAAGCTGTCAATGGTTGCATTAAAATAAATTTCACTAACTAGCCAAATGAATATCTTAATTTTGTGATGAACACTAGAGTCTGTTACAGAGGCCTTACCATTCTAATCTGAGGTCATCAATCAATGCAAGCATATGACAGCAGCAATTTAACAGGCTTCATTTTCCAGGTGATCTTACTGTTCAAACTGAAAGCAAAATTCGCATTCAAGGCACAATACGGAAGAAGAATGCACACTTTACTTTGATAACTGCCACTTTTAGGATAAAGTGGTAAAGTTACAGGTTTTCTTTCAATTTCATTTTGGAGAACTAAAAATACCTGATAACTTTAATGATTTTTAGAATAGGACAGTTCATGTATTTGCTATGCTTCCTTAGGTGCAAGGACTTTCCCAGTGTAAACTGCATTACTTTAATCGTTTAGAGATAAAATAGTCTGCACTACTGCAGTGACAAAAGGTATCAGTGAAGTATAATTGATATCGGACAGATGACTGCCCTGAATGATCAGAACTGAAAGCAGGATGTTTCTTCAGAGATGCTCAGAGACAAGTCATCTCTTCAGTTCGTAAGTGGAAGTGTCTGGAATCAGGGCAATGGAATAACGACAGGGCAGTGGTCACCAATGAAAATTCTGAGAACTGCAAAACTGAAATGGAATGTCAGGTTTCATGAGGCCCCGTAGTACCCACATGCTCCCATTTTTAGATTTTTTTTTTTACTTCCTCTTAATATTTTTCATGGCTGCAAAATTTTCTAAAATTATTAAGTTCCTCTGGCATGTCAGTAGGGCAGAAGAAATTTAAGTCTACTTTACAGAAGCACATGGCTAAAATTGCCTTCCTGTTATTTACAGACATTTAGATATGGCACTTCAAACTTCAGCAATCCCTGACACTAAGGACTGAAAATCGATGGAAGCTCTCCACCTTAAATTTCCGTGGCCACAGGATGACAAATGAAAACAAAATGCATAAAGTTCAGACCAGCTTTTAAATGACACATTCTTGGACGTGAGGCCACATAGAACTGACTATCCTGCAATCCCACTTTGGAACAGATTTCTCTTGGGAGAGTTGGAGCTATCCAAAACAGTCATGAAAACAAGAATGATGAGTACCTGAGCTCACTGGGGACACTCGTACTTTGTGCTACACACATATATTCACCTGGAACAGCATTTCGTCCAGAAGCGGCAATTAAATGAACCTGACATAAACAAAAGGACCATTCGATTATCATTGTCATCTATAATGGATCACATCAACTATGGAACAGCCGGCAAGATGTGTCACGCCCTTTTTCAATGTACTAAGCAGCTCTGCATGGGTGGTGCTTTACTGACACTGAGTGCTTGTACAAACCCTCACCGTTTGTGCTGCTGGTAAGGATGCCTGGCTGCTCTTATTGTTAGCCAGTATTGTTTGTACACTATTCAAGAGTGTCACAAATGTCAACGCAAAAATGAATTTAAAGATGTGAATTTTTCAAGCAACATGAATTGCGTGACAGCACTTTATTACAGCAATGTTATTTACTCCCTCCCCCGCCCACGGTTTAAAAAGCTACTGTAATAAACATCAGCTGATTAGCTACATCCAGCACTGCCTTTTTATTTTCAATTTAAACATAAAAAATTTAATTTACAAAATGGCTGAGAGCAGCCTGGCCTAATGGAAAGTATCCCTGCCCTTGGCAGGGGGGCTGAAAATAGATGATCTCTGAGGTCCCTTCCTCAGGGGAGGAGTTATGAGTGCTGCTTAGGTCAGTCACACATGGATATATATTCAAGGTTTGCATAAACCCAGCTTGGGCCAGAAGCAGCAGTTCTATTTCTAAACTCTACAAAAATCACAGCATGAAGTTTGGCCCACAGTAAAAATTAACAGCACTCTGGCAAAGCTAGCATGCAATCAAAAGTATTACAAATTACTTTGCAAAAAACAGACGTGAAAAGCAGTTTAAAGTAATGCCTGATGCTTTTAAAGCATTAGCAGCATGCATCAGGATTAACACCAAGCTATTTATGATCACCCATAGCAAGTGTTCCCAAGATGTGGATATGCTTCACGTGTCTATTTGTTTCACATTTACTGTCTTACAAATAGCCCACAGCTCTTTAGTTGAATTTCTAAGATATTTGATAGCAAACATTTACTAAAATCTTGTGGCTTCTCCTATGAGAAGTCATACAGTGTGAGCCTGGAATTGCAAAATGATCTCATGACTCAATAGGTAAGACAAAGAATATTCCCCACCCCCTTTTCTTTTTATTTGAAACTTTTCATCAGACAGCAATGGATTTTTATCACAGCCAAGTATTCTGAAGATAAAGATGCTGCATTTCTCAATTCCCCTTTGAGACAGAATTCCACAGGGAGGAGTCCAGTTATTTAATGGCCAGACTATTCCAGACTTACTTCCTGTCAAATATCATGAGCAGTGAAAGGGATTGTGGACAGTGATCTCACTCCCACCA
Source organism: Pomatostomus ruficeps (assembly GCA_013400735.1). Lineage (NCBI taxonomy): Eukaryota > Metazoa > Chordata > Aves > Passeriformes > Timaliidae > Pomatostomus > Pomatostomus ruficeps. Next base: position 42,035 of record VYZT01051370.1, on the reverse strand, counting down.
GAAGACTCCTTTCAAGGTCTGTAAACAAATTTATCTACTGTTCAAAATCAAAGAGAGATTCTATTAAAATAATCAAAAGCCTCTAGGGTTGGTATAGTTCTTACCACATCAGGTATTTCTCAGTAGTGAGAGACACTGACAGTTCCCACTGATAGCCTCAGGATTTTCTTCATAGTAGTAAACAGGAGCACCCGTACCTGGTCCCTGTATTAGTGGTTATTTGTATGCATTCAAAACCCTTCAAAATCTGTTTGCCAGGAACATTTAACCACTCCAGAGAGATAAAGGAGACCAAGTCAATACTCTGAAAAGATGCAGTAGCAGAATCTTTTGTTTTCTTCTTCAATACACACATTTTCTTCTTTATTTGTAAACAGAACGAATTTTAACCTGGCAAAACTTTCTGTAAAAATATACAAGCCTTCCTTCACTACCATCAAGGGTCCTAAGCCTGCTGTAAAAGGACAGGTATACAACATAAAATATTGAAGGGAGGGGGAAGTACCAGTTGGGAAAGGCATTCATAAGGGTTAACATTAGCCCCTGCAGGTTAATGTCTCAATTGCTTTCTCCAGCCAGTGAAGAGATAAAGGCTGCTCAGAGCGCCATTCAGAGCTGAAGATTCGTTTAGCTACTCTTAATCTCTCTGGAGGATTTCAACTTGTTAACTTCAGAAGCAGCCTGCAGAGATTAGCCTCAAAAAGATCACACCTGCTTTTGTGAACACTCCCCAGTATTCACCTTCCATCAGTGGCTGAAATTCACTACTGTGATGTACTGTTGGGTAAGCTGTATTTAACTCTGAACACTGTGCATTGCACAGGGACTGAAGTTCACCCAGCTGGAGCTTAGCACTCCTGCTAGAATCACTGGAACAGTACTCACAGAACTGCTAGGATGACTGCAGGATTGAGCTTTCCCCAGTGCCCCACTGAAGTGCTGTTTAAGGCCACCTGCATGCTGCCATACAAAGGACTGCTGTGCCCCAGCACCTTCAGAATCCAGTCATTGTGCAATCATGCTGGCATGGCTCCTTCTCTCACTCTGACTGCTCCCCACGTCACTGGAGCAGCAGTGGGAGCTGGGCTTTTATGATCAAGCTAAACACAAAGAATAAAAATTCTCAACTTTTGAGACCTACTGTCAACAATTTTTATGATTCTTACTTAGTAACAATAAGAAACGAAAATGGCCTTTTCATCTCGAACACAGAATAAAGTTGGATTTTGTGACAAGAACACAGGAAGAAAACCATACTGCTGCCAGAATTTATCAGGGCCATTTTCTAACTTCTTCCATTCTATTGTACTTCATCAGATTATTGCACTTTCCTGCCTGAAAAATGTCCACAGTATCTTCAAATTCTATCAAAATAAAACTTCTGTGTTCTTGTATAGACTAAAAGAACAATTACAGATACTTCAAAGTTTTGGTGGGACTTTTCAAAATTTATGCTTCTGCCAAATTTTTTTTTAACAGAATATCTTTGTAATATAAATCAGCCATCCTTTTATAAATGTAGAATACAGAAAAAAAGCCCTTCAAATTGACTTCAGCAAAGGTGTGACAAAGTGCATCACAAGCAACACAAATCTTTTGTTTAACACTGTTCAGATTATAAACAGAGCTGAAGACAACACAACTGCTTGGTAGAGTAGATTTCCAAAGTACACCATAAAGTATGGATAGACAGATCAGTACAAATCTAAGAGCACAGCATTTCCACAATCTTCTAACAACTCCCAAACCCTAGAAGCTTAAAGTTTCCTATACAACCATGTCAAACATGACTTAACAAAATGAACTTGCAAAGGTTGAGTCAACTTGGCAAAATTGCTAGACACATTTCAGCACTGAATCAAGTCTCTTTACCAAACAGAAAAGCCATGTTCAGATATTAGAAGCCATATTGAGACAAAGGTGTAATGAACAGAGTACTAAAAATACCAGTTATTTTTCCAAATGAGCAAATTCTTAGCTTGTTACATAAACTACCTGCAATGCAGTATGTCAAACAAATACTTTATGCTGTTATAACCTAAGTAACAGTGTGAGAAATGTTAGCCACCACATGAAATAATTTTTACATAACCCTCAATTATATAAACATCAGAGCATCCTAGTTTCAAAATGCATTTAACCATGGTGGCCTTTCAAAAACATTGCACCTTTAGACAGGAAAAAAAGATTCCTGTTTGTTATATTCCAGTATCAGGTGCTTTTGCAAGCATACAGTCAAGAGATTTGCAGCTAAAAAATACAAGCAATTAATTTTGCTCATCCTAATTATATTGTGGCATTAGATTAACAAAAACTTTGCACTTTGCCCTTCAGGACAGTGTTCTGTAGAATTCTGCAAAATAACAATCTTTTGGCTTAAAACGAATTTCAAAGCATGTTGCATAGAAGGTTAATGGGAAGAGTTTTTAATTATCATCTAACTCTTAAGAATACGAGAGGAACAATGTTTGCACTTTTTTCACATAATTGTTTATTAAAGAAAAATACAGAATTTTATAATTTATCTTAAATTTGGAAGATGTTTATAGGCAAATAATGATTTCTGAAGAGTTTTTCTCTATTTCCTCAGTTTACACCCACTCAGAAGGGCATTTTGTACTTCTGCATTATCCGACACATTATCTGAACATCTTTCTAAAGCATGATGATTTCACAGGACAGTTATGACAATACTCATTTACCAAGCACTGCAATAACCCATTGTTCTTTCTGTTCAACTCAGTAGAATAGACAAAAATGCAACATGGTAAGATTTTGCCAAATACATTAAATTGCAGCATAGATAACCAGCTCAAGAAAAGCAGCAATTTCTCTACTTAAAATACACAACTGATAGTGTACACCTGGCAATTAATAATCTGAACACAAATATTTCTGTGAATTCTATGCTGTTTTCTATGCAACAGGCAGTATCAAAACCAAGACTTCTGGAATGAACCAGTATTAGTTTACTGAAAAAGGAATGACATATTTGACTAGTATCTACACATTCCCGAATTACATTGCAATCCTTCTCAGCTGATAGCACTTCATGTGAGAAGACTAGGTCTCACAAATTCTCTGAAATTGAGTTTAATTTAACTTCACAGTATGTCAAAATGAAGTCTTAAAACACAGAAACCTCTGTTTTCTCCTTTATCTCAAATAATTGCAGCAATTAAATCTTAGAATTACTTTGGAACATTTGGCAGCTGTTTACTTATCTGAGTAATAAACTGAAATTTCCCTTCTTCTTGAGCTTAACTTGAGCCAGGCAAAAGCAGTTCCCCTAAACATGGAAATAACTTTAGAAAAAAAAAAATTCAGGAAAACTCCCAACTTTTAGCATACAATAGGAATACTTTCCTTGTTGCAAAATCATAACACAATTCCCCCCTTCACTTAGTAAGCTCAACAATATCCAGTATTTTAAGTATCTATTGATGGTGGCTGGTTTTACCCTTGTGGTGTCAGTAACACCTCTAGAGAAGTCTGTCTTTCTTACAGCAACATAACCTGCGATCAGCCTGTTCCTCTACTAGTCAGGGAAGAACCAGTGCATGAGTTAATGTATTTTAACAGGAAAATGAACCTTTATCTCTGTTTAAAAAAAAAAAAAAATCAAATCCTGGTCAGTAATTTTTGCTTGCTTTAAAAAAGTCCAATTCATTAGTTGCATTTTGGAGTTCCAAAATAAATAGACCTCTGCTGCACAGCAATGTCATTTATTTCTCAGCTTTCAGGAGATGTTATGAGCGCCCAACTCGATCTCTGGGAATGAGTCGTAGATCTGAACCATGCTTTAGAAATACATTTCCTAAACAAAAAAAGAGAACAGGATGTGTTACCAACTAGGAAAATACAGTGTTACCTCAATAAATACAAACATTTAAAGGATAACAATGTTAGGTCCGTGTTTAACATCTTCATAGTAGTTCCTCTGACATACCAGACATTTGACAAACATTTTTTCAGGTTTCTGTAGAATTTTATCTTGTCCCTCCTTCTCCAAAGAACTTTTTATTTTAAACAAAAATGCTAGACCTTGCAAAGTGTAGCATTTCAAACTTTGTAGTTCCACACTTGAATGCCTGATTTCACTTGTTAAGCCATCATAAATTCAAGAACAGAAAATGAAGTTTTACTTTTCCATAATTATTTTGTTATCTTGAGGTCATTCATGCATTCATTCATTTTTATTTCTCTCCTTGGTTCAACACTTATTGGCTTCTAACTTCAGAACATCAATTGTACTTTTCTTTTACGAAGGTTCTCCAAATGTCCAAGCATAAGTTAGTCTCGTTTTAGCATAAAAATCCCTTTCAACTTCTTATTTATTACTCCAGTGTCTTACTCATCGTAGTCTTTTCAAGAAGACATAATAAAAAATAAGAAGTTTCTAATACTTGGATGCCTTAAATGTTTCTTAATGTATTCAGGACTGTCATTCAGGTTGCTATTTTCTTCTATTAAATGTAAAATTTGAAAAATAAACCACATCACTAAGTGATGTATTATTTAATTAGTATATGGAACATTTACTTTTTTTACTTCATACTACTGCTGCACAAAACAGACTGTATGTGATTCCTTATTCAACCTTGCATTAACTTCTAAAACAGAGTAATTGCACTTCTCTCCCAAATATCCCATTCCAGGGACGTAGAGTGCTCTCACAAATAAGACTAAGATACTTGACATCTGTTTAAGTTGTTTGCATATTAGAACAAAGATACCCTTTTTTTGAACTCCACTTCTCCAGCATGTGGATCAGGATCAAAACCATTGAATATATGCAACATAATGACCCTTAGAAAATCAATTCAAAAGGACATGTTATCAAAAGACATTCTGAACTTAGAGATCTGCCAAGACCATGTAGTGAAGAGATCTACAAAACCAGTTGAACCCAAACCTGCCTCAGCAGCAAGCCAGAGAACTGCTAACCTTACTATTCCAGATGGAAACATCCTATCGCAATGGCCATCATAAAATTCGTAATGTTTTAAAGCAGGCCACATCTGCATCTCACGGAGACAGTAGCTCACCCCACCTCTGTCTGATTCCATCATTAATACCACATTGGTTTTATTAAAGTTAGGGCATACTATTCCCTGAACTATCAAGGAATTAAAATTGAAATCAATACAGGGATTAAGTGCTAAGTCTAGTTCTTCCAGCTTTCATTTCCCCTGCTCCATGAAATCATGTAAGGAAAATGAAAGTCATACTTGAGTGCTTTTTTTCAGAAAGGAAAGGAAATCACGGAACAATACAAAACCTCTGAAATCCCCACGGATTACTAAGATTTTGCTCCTGTATATCTTATTTTGGAAGTTTTTGAAGACTAAAGTAACTGTTCAATTTGCAGGAACTCTGACATAATGGCAAAAAAATTAAAAAGAAGGGAAAAAAGCAGATTTTATTTTGAGATACCAATTAATGAGGCTGAACAGAAGATTATACCTAAATCATCTATGTTTACTTGTAAACTGAAGAGGTATTTTGGTCTGAGCACTGGGTTTGGTGTAGGTTGTATTTTGCTTGTTTTGTTTGGGTTTATTTTGGAGGTTTTTGTTGTAGACTGGTTTGTTTTGGCTTTTTTCCCAGTTAAGGGCAACATCACACAGCATTGCCAGAACACCTATGTTAAAAAACCCCATAATCCATGTGCCTAATTTTAAATCTGCAGAATAAGGCAGTGATGACATCTGGCATCTAGGTGCTTTTGATTTACCTGTTCCTTGATTATGAGATGCTGTCTTGTACTGCTGAGTAATTCCTCAATATTTATTAGAGCTTAGGAGAGGTAAAGCAAATCCACTGGAGATGTGAATTCAATATGCACAGTTTCAAGTACAATGAACTTCTGTATGGGTGCTTTCACTCAGCAGTCAAGTAGTTCTAAATACATTTACTTTAAAGGATTAAGGTACAACTAATTTGAGCTACATAACAGAAAATGAAAGTATACTGCTGAGGAAGAGAAACAGCCTAAGTATACCTTAAGCAATGTTACCAATTTTGATATTAACTATACCCATTTAGCATTCTTCTGTGGTCATGTGAAAATGTGGCTTTATGTGTGGGTGATGATCTAGTAACTAAACTAAATTATTAGATTTATTATCTGTTTTTAATACACTTGGTCATGAGATCATGATGAGGACAGCATCAGCTGAGGAGTCTGCCTGAGGAAGTACACCTGTGAAACCATAATCCAGATGTCCTAAGGCAGGGCAGAAATCTCCAGTGGAGCAGAAAACCAAATGCTTATTTGATCTTAATTTTCAAATGTTGTTGATGCAATCACAGACCTCAGAAACAGGTGTCTACACTTAAATAGCTTCTTTTACAACTCCAAGAAATTCCCCAAATTAATGTCAAGCCACTGCTCTTCTAACCATCAGATACTGTTCTGTGCTCTGCAAGGATTTACTTTATACTGCTTAGTTTACAGAGCTAAGTGTGCTGATAATACTTGGGTTTTCTTTTTTTTTCCTGTGGTACCTTCAATAATGACTAGCAGTCAGAAGGCATAAATGAGACAGATGTATGGATTTCATGCATAAACCAGAAGTACAGCAAGTCTCCATCAACCATTCATCATGTTTGCAGGCAGAAGTAAAATTCAGGTTTTGTTGGATGACTGGATTCCATAAGCACCAAAGCCATTTTTATTAGTACTTAGTAGGGAAGAAATGTTCATAACTTTCTATCAAGATACTCTGTTCCAACCTCTTCTCAAATGGTTTAAGATTAGACTACTGTAATTTTTTCCCATTTAGTTCAAAAGTATAGCTTTTCAAGAATAAGTCCACAGAATCTGCTTCCAGACAGCAGACCATTATTGGTACAATTCAACCTCTGTACTATGTTTCCATGTATTTCAGGAGGTGATGGGGAAGAGCTTTACACTTTTCTGTGACAGAGGTAAGTTCCTCTCTCATAGCCAGCCTCTACATTTGAAACCAGGGATTTGTGACATGGAATCTCTTGGTGAGAACAAGACAGATGCCAGCAAGAATCAAAGAATGGTTTGATTTGGAAGAGACCTTTATGATCACCTAGTTCCAACCCAACTTTTCTGAAAACACACTTTTCAAAGCCCCTGGAGTTCCTGCTCTAAAACTACTACATTTTTTTAACATGAGAAGTGCTGCTAGAACAGCAAATACTACTGAATTGGATATAGCAGTGAGGGAAATGTAGCTGCTACTTGTTACTGCAGTGGCATGTAATACACTATTGCTTTTAAACTGCACATTAAATGCAAAGCCCTGAAGATCAGAAGCGCCTCACTTTTTCACAAACACTGAACAAAAAAACCCAAACACTGTTCTTTGGATTTAACCTTTTACACACTACAATGACTGTAGTTTTCAGCTACTGGGTAATGCTCCTCCCATTTAAGAAGTCAAAACCTAAAATGTAATACAACCCCAAGTGCTATACTTTAGACTGAAACAAAAATAACAAGTTTTAAATACTGGGATTCACATACAGTAACTTACCTGCTGTCTGTGCAGGGTTTATTCCTATACCATCTAGGAAGAAGGAAAAAAAGAGAAAAAAGAAGATGAAACAGACATATTACAATTTATTACCTTAAACTTGCGGCTCAAAAAACATACCAACAAGATACAACTATTACATCAGGTCATCATGCAGCTATTTCCTACAGCCGAAAACAGTCTTAGCATGGGAACTGACAATAAAACCTTCAGGACAGAAAAGTCCAAGCTACATATTTGGACAAAACTGAATTAGTGGTTTAGAATCTTCACCCCATGCATACGAAATTTAAATAATGTTGCAATATTATTAAATTTGCAGTATGTAGGGTTTGTGAAATATGAGACAGTATTAATTTTATCAATAACTTTTCACTGAAACTTCAATACAAAAACTATTAAAAATAAATTATATTCTTACCGTTTGTTATAATGGCACTTGTTGCTGCAGGAACTTTGAACTAAAGGAAATAAGAGCAGGACAAAATAGCATAAGAGACATAGTTAAAGCAGAAAATATATCGGTAATATTGAACTATAATTTTAGCTGGTTCAGGTACAAAAAAAATTAGAAAATAATTCCTTCAGATTTACAGACATAGCTAACTTTATTTAATGGAAATGGATGACTATTTTAGTAGTAATTTTGCAAATATAATTCAGAGTTTTTTCTAAGTATTTTGCAAATGTAGATCTGAGACATGTACCAGGTAGCTCAAAATATAAAGGAAAAAAATTCAGTAGATACCATACACTGGAAATGAGTTCTTTTTCTAACTAGGGCATGTCTGGCTATGATTTGGCAAATTTTAAGTCTCTGAGAGATGTCTCAGTAAAAACTTGATAAGGCTAAATAGCCAGAACTTAAATCCTTCTCTGCCCCAAGAGCTTTAATCACAGAGATGATAATGCACTTCCCCTGGAGAACAACTAACAAATTTGCCCAAATTTGGAATGTTTCCATACACGTTTCATTCAAGGTACCGTGAAACTTGTTCCTGAATCACAACACACTCCATAAGTTAATGTTAAACTATGCAGTTCATGGAACAAAAAAAAATCATGTAACACAAAAACTATCTCTCATTCTTTTCAATGGCAGTTCACAAAGGGGCTTCATTCCTGGGGAAGAGTTTAACAAACTTTTTTTGTTCTTTGTTTACAAATCACTTCATTCTGCCTGGTCACAAAGAGATGAAAAAAGTTTCAGTGCTGAACCAGAGGAGTCTGCGGTCAATCAGCAAGACTCCCACAGATACTCAAAATACTCACACCAATTAAAATAATGGTTTGCTAAATGTGAATATTTAAGTAATGATTTTCTAAATCCATTTCTCAGATGTCCCTATCACTAACATTGTGGTTCCATGAGTAGGTGAAGTTAACAGGTTCAGTGGCAACCCTCCCACCAGAAGTGGCCCCTCCCTTTCAATATCTTCAACTTCTCAGTCACACACTCATTTCTGGTACCTCATACTTGTTTATTGGACTTTTCAGTCTGGGTCTCTACATATGGGTTGTGTGGGCAAAGCTATATTAGTTCAGAATAAAAATAACTGGGGAGAAGAAAACATAGTAAAACCCTCCAATTAAATCATCAAATATCTTTAACAGCATGCAGTATTCTCTATAACGTTATCTTCAAGTAAATTTATAATAAAAGCAATCGACAACCTCCCCCTACAAGCTGTGTTTCCTCTAAGAATTTACAGTAACAACATAAGGAGACTCAGGTCCTGGAGTCCATTATGCTTCCTAACTATTTTATTACAATTACAATGCTCAAACAAAAGAAATTTTCAATAACCCAAAATTTCCCAAGTTTTCCTAAAAAGACAAGAAGGGGAATTGAGAGAACATTCTCAGCTAAATTTTTTGTCAGTTAGATGACGAGAGCCATCATGCTTCTGTGCACTTGATTTTACTGTTTACATCCAGTGAATGTCTCTTAATCTTTCCATGCTTATTTTGAAACAACATGATACATCTCTTCAAATACATAATGTGGGCAATCTAGACACCTAATGGTATAAGAATCCATGTGAAAGATCAACACACAGAAGCCAAAAAACACACTATCCACATTTTCTTCTCTTAAGTCAGTTTTTTGAATCTATCCCATATGGCTGATCTCAATACTTTCCACAATCAAAAACCATGTGTCTTCCAAAGTCAGAGACTATACAAACCGAATGTGAAAAGAGTTTAAGAGTTTTCTGAATAATTCTAAATAATTTTCTTGACATTCCACATAGACAATTTTAATATTAAGTATCCAATAGCAGTATCTTTAAATGCTCTTTATCGTCACAAATTTTTACATCACTGATAAAAACTAGTTTAATTACAAAGAAGAACAGAAAGCACCTCATGCCAGCTGCTGCTGCATAAATTGTGCAAGGATCACTAAGTTTAGGATTCTGCAAGTTCTGCCAGGCCCCCACTGAGGCCAGTAAAGCTTGTGTTCATTTGTAACCAACAGCAAATCCTTGTGCTGAATTAACCACTGCATTTTAACCATTGAAAAGGCTTTTGCTTTCAAGAACATGCAAAATGTTACAAATCAGCATTATCACTCTCTACTTACTTCTTCTGCAGCAAACTTGAGGACAGCTGTGAAAGGTGTGCTCTCAGGCACGCTTAACCTGAAATCACAACAACACAGCTGCCAAAACAAACCGGAAAGCAACTTTATCCACTATTAAACTGCTAATTGAAACTCCACTTTTACCAAGGGCAGTATTTTTGCCAAAGCTGTGCAAGCACTATTCAAGGGGAGAATACGTCCCTGGTGGGTGTGAGATGCTTCAAGAGAAAAATTTTTAGCAGAAAATGGGAACACCTCCAAGTTTCACAGATGTAGCAAATCTCAGGAGGTGTAGGATTAAGCTCTATAGCAATGTCCTCTCCAGGAGGAGAGAGCCTGGCCTCAAGCTGTGGCAGGGATAGTTCAGGTGGAACATCAGAAGAAATTTTTCACAGAAAGGGTCGTCAAACATTGGAACGGGCTGCCCAGAGAGGCAGTGGAGTCCCTGGAGGTGTTTAAGACAGACCTGGACGTGCCATGGTCTGGTTGACAAGGCAGTGATCGGTCAAAGGTTGGACTCAATGATCTCCGAGGTCTTTTCCAACCCTTTCCAGATTCAGTGACTCTGTGGAAGACGCGCACGGCAGTGGGGCAAAGCGGAAAAGCCCCGAGAGCAGGGCTAAGCACAGACATCGCCTGTCATTCCACACGGAGGAAGACAAACGCCGATCCCGCTGGCGGAATGCCCCGCCGGGCTGGCCATCAAAAGCCACTCGCGATGAGCCCCCGTTTTTACCCCCCCGCCGCCCCACGCAGCGCGGGCCCGGCACTCACACTTTGTAAGGCAACCGGGGGTCCGAGGTGAGCGTCACTTTAAAGGTGACCTTCGACCTGTGGAGAGAGCATGGGGTTAGGGCTGGCTGAGGGAGCGCGGGGGGCTGCGGGACCCCCGCCCGGTCCCTTCCTCACTCACATGGCGCTGCCGGGGCCGCCGCCGCTCCCACCGACACGTCAGCGCTGCCCGCCGCACACGGGCCTGTGCCGGCCCTGAGCTGCCCGCGGCGCGCCTGACCACAAAGGGAAGATAACATGCCCTGTCGACCAGCCATGAGGCTGGGAGCGGCCGTGTCCTTCCTCGGCGCCTCACTGGAGCTGGGAATGGGAGAGGCTGAGGGGTGGGAGAGGAGCAGCGGGGAACGGCAGGGAGGATTTTTAATGAGGCAGTGTCACTGGCTGTTCCGCAGCCGAGGTAGGACCCTGGCACAGGGACCCGGCGCTTCCGTAGGCGCTGGAGGGAGGCTGGGGAGGGAGCAGACCCGGGCCGGGAGCGGGGTTCGGCCGGGTGGAACGGCGGAATGGGCGGGCTGCGGTCACACTGGGGGTGTGTAGGAGCGGGGGATTTGGTAACCAGAGGCCACATCTGGAGTGCTGTGCCCAGTTCTCAATACAAGAGGCAAGGGGCTCCTGGAGAGGGTCCAGCGCAGGACCCCAAAAACGATGAGGGGTCTGGAGCAGCTCTCTTACGAGAGAGCTGGGCCTATTCGGTTTGGAGAAAAAAAGACTGAGAGGGGATCTTATTAATGCTTATAAATACCCCAAAGACCAGTGCCAAGAGAATAGTGCCAGACTTTTCAGTGGTGCCCGGCGACAGGATGAGGAGCAATGGCCAGGAATTAAAACACGAGAAGTTCCATCTCGATACGAGGAACAACTTCTTTACATTGAGGGTGTCAGAGCACTGGAACAGAGAACTGGAACTGCCCATGGAAGTCGTGGAGTCTCCTTCTACGGAGACTTTCCAAACCCACCCACAGGACATGTTCCTGTGTAACCTGCTCTAGGTGATCCTGCCTTGGCAGGGTCTTGGAGCAGATGATCTCTGGAGGTCCTGTCCCATCTTAATAATTTTGTGATTCACTCTCAAACCAAAATGTTCCGCAGATGCTTATTGAAGTTACACAGGCACAAGTGGATGCAAACACTCATTCCCACACCCCTAATATTTAGAAGTGTTCATATCTTCCTTGTGATGAGAGAGCTAGAACTGGAGTTTCGTGTGGATATGATAGACACTTTTATAGCAGAAAAGCAGCAGGTTCCAGTTTTGTGTGTGATTCTTGGCAAACCAATTTCTCTTTAATAAGTTGACATGGAACTGCAAAGTAATTTTTGCCTTTAATGCTCATTTATCTGCTAATACAGACAATGACTGAGTTTTCAACTCTTGACATGTCGGTATTACCTTTATAGAAGATATTTTGCCAGATTCCCCTGATATTTTCTCCAGTCTGCTGTCTGCAGGAAGGACAGCTTTCACTGCAGATGAAGTACTTGGTGTCACACACTGCTTGCCAGACTTGTCATGGCAAAGCACTTTGTTGTGTTCACCTTAGCTGGGGTCTCATTAGGGTCAAGATAGAAAAGACGCTGTACAAAAGGCAGTTGATACATTGGAGTTATTAATTTTTTTCCTAAGGACTGGCTTGCAGCACAGGCATGAAATTCAACTTTTCACCCTTGTGCTGTTCTTACAGGTGTATAGACCAAATCGAAAAAAAATTCAGAAAAACAAGGAGAAGAAGTTCACTATCAGCTGGTCCAATGGCATTCCTACTTTCCAGTATCTTCTGCATTTATGTTACTATGTCTCTTTTCATAGCTGTATCGAATTTGTGGTGCCTGTGTATTTTGTAATCCATTAGTGATCTCATGGCTTTTTCATCCCTCTGCTTTTAAGAGACCACACCTGAAATTAGAACTAATTAATAGTCACCTCTTAGTATTTAACCTTGCATTTAGTGTAGCTAAATGCCATCCTGCATTTATTCTTGCCCTTTTCAAAATCAGTTGATTTTGTATGTGTGTATGAAGTTATGTCTTTGAATTGTGTAGCTCTGTCATCTGCAGCTTTCATTAACGCATTGCTGTCTCCTGTTTCAAGGTCATGAATGCAGATGTGAAATAAAAGACTGATCCTTTCAACACTTCATTTCTGGCCTCTCAGTATAAATACTTCCCCTCTGAGGAAATAAGCAGATCCAAATCTTCATGTTGTTGGAGCTGGACTGTGTTTAGTACACAGATTTATTTGGTTAAATCCAGTTTGAGCATATGTGTGCTATAGTGCTGAGAACAGTTTAAACCCAGGCCTGGCTAGTCCTGTGTTCTGGCCATGTGGTCTTGTCCTCTGTCAAGGAAAGGAACCAACACTTGTGCCCATGTAGAGGAGCTGTTCAGGAAACTGATTTGACAAAAACCTCAAAATTTTCCTTTTAGATGGTTTAATGTGGTTATCTTCACAAACCACCAAGAAAGAAGGGCATGAGGAAGCACAGCTATTTGGTAGTGATACTGCACTGCACCTTAGGTCAGCTTAAAGTGCTGTGGAGCTGTATTCTGAGCAGGCATCAAGAGCTTCGTGGTAATGATAGGGTGTGGTGCGCTGACCCTGGATGGATGCCAGCTTTCCAGAGAAGCTGCTCTGTTACTCCCCTCCTCACCTGGGCAGGGCAGTGAAAATGTAATGAAAGGCTCATTGGTTGAGGTAAGGGCAAGGAGAGTTCAGTCCCCAGTTACTGCCATAGGCAAAACAGACTCGACTTGGGGAAGTTATTTATCAGACCAGAGTAGGGTAATGAGAAATAAAACAAAAGCTTGAAAACGTTTCCTGCACCTCCCCCCCGCCCCACCTTTTGGACTGAGAGTTCTCTACCTCTTCCCCCTGTAAGGTCCCTCCCACAAACTACAGTCTTTCACAAACTACTCCAGCGTGGGTCCCTCCCAGGGGATCACAAGTTCTGCCAGCAAACCTACTGTGGCACCTGTAGCACTTCCTCCCCCTCCTCCACTGACTTTGGTGTTTGCAGTGGTTTCTTTCGCATGTTTCAGTCCTCCCTCTGCTTTCTGTAGGTTTTGTTGCGTTTTTTTCTCCTTGTTAAGTCTGTTGTCCCAGAGATGCTACTACCACCATTGCTGATGGGCTCAGCTTTGGCCAGCAGCAGGTTCATCAGGGAGCCATCTGGTGTTGGCTCTGTCGGACATGTGGAAGCTGCTGGCAGCATCTCACAGACACCCCTGTAGCCCCTGCCGCTACCAAAGCCTTGCCATGCAAACCCAACACTCAGGGTCAGGATCTTCTGATGTAGATTCAGAAATCCAACTGATTTCATAAAAGGAAGACCTCTCCAGTGCTGCAAAATCAGAATTTTCCTGTGCTGTCTCAACCTGTTTAGAAAGTTGGCAGGGTTGATTTTTTTTTAATGATAATTTACAATGAATAAAGGAAGGAGAATGTGCATGATTTTTCTCCTTTAGTTGGGAGAGTTAGTGGGACTTGTCCTGTCTGCAAAGAAACCACGTATCGTTTAGAGGACTGCATTTCACTAATGGGTTTATATTCAACATTCTCTTCAAATAAAAAAAAACCTGGTTCGTTTCCAAAAAAAGACTGCCCTCCTTTCCCTGTGAATGAAGCCAGAAAAAAATGGAATTCCTTATAAAATTTGTTTTTGCTACAGCTCTTAATTACCCAGACTCAAATATGTTGTGTGATTGCAATGAGACCTAACTTGGACTCTTCTGGCTGTGTAAATGACAAAAGGAATGACAATTTCAGCAATTAATTAAAACAGTTGGGATCTCTGACAATATGTAAACGCGGTTGTTCAATGGAAAGCTTTTAGGTCAGGGAAATGAAAAAAAAAAAGCACAAACCAGAAAATAGCAATATAGCTCCCTGGATGCTGTGGCCGTTACTGAGATGAGCTAGAATACCTCTGACAACTCTTTGGGCAAGACCTTCCAGTTGCTAATAGCATTGCAAGAGAGAAAATAACTGTAGTAAATAGAAGCTATTCATCCCACGTGCCTGTATTCCACCTGGCTGGACCTAGTGTAATTGAGTTGAGAGGGATAATAAACAGAACAATAGCCACAACATAAAGTGCTGGAGAATTGTGTTTAAAGTAATGCTATTTAGACTGCTTTTATTCTTTTCTGCTTTGTTTCTTATTCTCCCTTACTGTAGTTTCTGTTAGCTATAATATATTGCTGAGCATGCAATTAGAGCTGCCCCATGATACAGAACTGGGACTCAAAATTTCCTTCTCATTCAACAGGAAGTCAACATGACCAGTTTGGAGCCTGGCCATAAAATTAAGCTTAAGTGTTTGTATTTTTGAAAGATTTCTCCTTTGCTTCTGAAGCACACACTGTGACTTAAATCTTCTAAACTTTGTTGCATTTCTACATTCATGAGTGCATGTCTCATTTGAAGAATGCCAGTTCTTGTGCTACCAAAGAAGTGCCCATGTGGAGGAAGAGCTTATTATATAAGCATCTATGCTAAGAACTCTATGGAAGTATCAAATCTGGGATTTTAAAAAATGTACTAAAGTGTCTTCCACCTGCAAAATGTGCTTTTAGCTTGTCAGTTTTGGACTGAATAATGAATATTTGACTTCCAGGAATTTTTGGTGAAAAAGTACTGAATTAAGCCTTTTAGCAGGTACCCAGAAAATTAAGTCTTGGCAGCAGCATACTTTCCTTCTATGTTCGCAATGAATTAAATAATGAGCATTGCCAAACAATGCGTTACAGGAGGGAGAGGCAGAAAAACACAGCTTGTCTCCAACCAACCACTTCCATACTGAGCACATGGATAATAGTCTGATCCCTTCAGGTCTTAGGCTGTGATCTCACCAGGGCAATTGAGTAGTGCTAACTCCCTTGAAAAAAGAGAGGTCCTGTTTTTTACGCCCACTTTTGCTTGACAATCTGTTCCTGGCCTCCTCACTACTTCTTGATCTGTCTTTGTACTTGGGGGATCCAGCAGTGAGTCAATAAAGACATGGATGTTTCCCTGCTGGAGCATTGAATCAGGTCAGGGAAAGGTCTGAAAGAGCTGACACAGCAAAGGAAGCAAAGACATCTTCCCCTTTTGTCAGTAGGAAATTACAGAATTATAGAATTCTTTAGGTTGAAAAAGACCTTTAAGATCATTGAGTCAAGTGTTAACATGTTTGGACTTGATGGTCTTAAAGATTTTGGGGATAAGGTTTCCTCTTGATACCATTTCCTATAGTCAGGATGCTGAAGTCCTGCTTTGGCTACTACATCCCGTTAAATCTGATTTGGCTCAGCATGTTGTCTCTTGGCACTCCCCTGTTTTTCCCAAGCTCATCAATGGTAACTCAGTGACCCATCCCAGTGCACAGAAGCACCTGCTTGGCTGCAGAATCTTCTTGTGTCAGCAGGAGTCATCTGCCTTTCTTAAGCAGTGTCTGGTAGGATCCTTCTGTAGGAAGTTCAGCCCTCCAGAAAGGAAGCAATTGCACTGCATGATCTCTTAGGTTGTTTTTGTTTGTTGTTTGATGCTCCCCAGTGATTACAGATTCTATTTTTAATCCTCCTTTTTTTTTTTTAATTTTTAACAGAATCAGTAGTGTAACATACCACATTAATTTAGGCTCTTTAAAGCCTGTTGTTACACCCCAGTGACAAAACTTTAAACTCCTTTAAATAGGGAGTTTCTACTTTCATGAGCCTGCAGCCCATATGAAACTTTTGTTCCTTGTTGTGTCACTGCATTTCTCTGTAAAATATAGGCATACATGATGTTTTTAAAAAGTGCTGTTGAGCCAAAGATAGAGGAAGATTATAACACTTTAGAAATGCCATGCAAAGTTAATCATCAGACAGTTTGACACATCTTCATAATCTTCCTTTAACAAAACAATAATTAAAACCTATTACAGTTCTCTTGTGTCACAAACATTTTACTAAAATAATTCTTCAAAACAAGATGATCACATACAAATGTCATATTAGTCATATAGAAATCATAATGCTAGGTCTCTAGACTCCAGAAATTTTATTTTATGCCTGTGTGTGGTTAAATAGTAGATAATCACACATAAAACCAAGGATTAATCTTCTGACTTCTGAAGTACCAGCACTGTTTTTTTTTTCAATTGCTTTGAAAAAGTAATTATTAAGAAATCTTTATCTTAATCAAAATGATAATCCAAGAATAATCAAGCGATAGGACAATAAGAAATAGCCCCAAGTTGTGCCAGGGGAGGTTTAGATTGGACATTAGGAAAAATTTCTTCACCAAAAAGGTTGTGAAACACTGGAGCAGGCTGCTCAGGGAAGTGGTTGAGTCAGCATCCCTAGAGGTATTGAAAAGACATGTAGCTGTGGCACTAAGGGACATGGGTTAGTGGTGGACTTGACAGGGTTAGGTCAATGGTTGGACTTGATGATCTTAAAGGTCTTTTCCAGCCTAAATGATTCCATGATTCTATGATAATAAGCATTTATCAGGGTAAAAGTGTCAGGAAGAACCAAAATTGCGTATTCTTTCTCATATCTGACATTTTTTTGTCATGGAATTTGATTTATGTGGTAAGGGCATGACACCATTACATATATATATTGTGTCCTATTTTCTAGAATTTGTTTGAAATCATTTTAGTTCTGAATAATTTTCCAGATGAATAATTTTTTGGGTATCCCAGTCATCTTAAAAGTGTTTTGATTTATCTCTCTTTTGTCATGATGACAATTATGATTTTTTTTTAGTGCTGGCAATGGTTTTATACTACTTTGTTTTTATATGTGGGAAATGCTTTTAAAATGTTTTCCATTAAGAGTCATACCCATGTTTTAATTGAGCACTAAGAAATAAAATTCCATCCTTTCATTTGAGACTGTTGAATAAACTGAGTTATTCAAATCTAGGGGAGGTCACCCATCCTTCTGGTGAGGAAAGAAAGACATTTTTATGGAAGATACGGATATAAAGATAGCATGTCCAGATCTAAATATTTAACCTTTTCACTGCAATTGTTAACTTTATCAGAATTATTTTTGCTTAATTGTGCAATGAGGACAGTTATCTTTGGGCTTGATAGAATATTTTATTAACTGTGCTTTGGAGAATGGTGAGAAGATTGTATTTTGTCAGCTAGGCATGTCTGAGAAAATACATGTACCTTTATAACCTGTCTGCTGCAAGCAGCAAATGCTGTGATCTGAGCATGCTGCTCTGAAATGGCCCAGTATTTATTTCACCTAATTATGCAGATTCTTTTCTCCAATAAACTGCTCTGTGTGTTGGTTTTCTTGTGTCCATCATCAAGCTGTGCAGTTCTGTCATTTGGTTTTACTACTGTTGTGTGTTACAGTGGTTTGGCTTGCTAATGGAGATAAAATCACCTTATTTAGAAGATGATTCAGGGAATTGAACAATATACACAAATGTATTGCAGACTCTGATAGTGAAACATAAGAGTGTACTGAGGCATAAATTCAGGCTAAGAATGTTTTTATTACAGTATCCCTTTTTTTTGCTGTAGAGAATAAATACAAATCCAAGCAAGGTGCTTTTGCAATACTACCAGGGAAGTATTCTTGTGCTGTTTTGTTTCTTAAGCAGGTTGGGCTTTACATGCAGATTTAAATTGTTACCAGCATCGTGAAAAATTCAGTAAGATGCCAAAATCTCATCCTTTATGTGCAGCCAGGATAAAAAAAACCCCCAAACCAGCAGCAAGAGTCCTGATTCAGCTCCTACTGCTGTTTAATTATTCAAAAAGTGCCGAGCCTATTAGATTTTTTTTAATGAGAAATACTTTTTTTAATAAAGTTTAAATAAATCAAGTTATTCTAGTGACTTTTGTTGTGGTTTTAGTAGAAGGGAGGGGGCCATAAAGATGGCTCCTGTGAGAAGTTTCTGGAGTTCTTCATCATTTCCAGCAGAGCCAATCTCTGATGGCTCTGAAGATGATGGACATGTCACTGGCCATGTCTGGGCCAATTAGAAAGGTTAGTTACGCCTCTGTGATGACATATTTAAGGAAAAATCAAAACAAAGTG
>VYZT01051370.1:0-22904 GCA_013400735.1 Pomatostomus ruficeps | reverse complement strand
AGGAAAACCACGCCACAGAGGTTCACAGAGAACTGTCTTTCGTGGGAGGGACCCCACGGCAAAAGCAGAGGAAAAAACTCCTCTCCCTAAGCAGGGGGAGAAGATCTTAGAAATGGACTGACCTGAACCCCCACACCCTGCCCCCCTTGCACTGTTGGTGGGAGGGAGGGAGGGGTGGGGAGGGGAAAGAAAGGTGTCTTTTAAAGGTTTAGTTTATTTCTCATATCCTCCTTCTAACTCAGGTAGTAATTAATTTTCACTTTTGCAACTTTTAAGCTGAGCCTGGTTTGTCCTTGGAGCGTTTTCTCCCGGTTCCTTATCTCAACTCATAGACCTCTGAGTTAATTCCCTCAGTTTTTTTCCCCTCTCCTTCCCTCATCTGCCCAGCTGTGGCAGGGGAGGGAACGAGTGAGTGGCTGCCATGGGTGCCTGGCACTTAGCCAGGATCAAAACCACGACAACTTTGTAGTTAACATTTAATTAGAAAGAAGTACACAGATCCTTTCTAAAGTGAAGGAAGAAATGATATGAAATAATGTTTCCTTTTTTCACTGTAAAGACTGGTGAAGAGAAGGAGACTAAAGAAGAAATTAATATCAGGTCCAAGAAGTTGTGATTCCAAGAGGCTTAGTACAAGACTTCAACTGTGATATCCCTCACAGTTCTTTAAACAAGGTGACCTTGTATATATTCTCTTTATTCAGTCATTTGTTATGAAGATACCTCTTGTATATTTTCTCTCCATTTTGTTCTCTTTGATGGCAAGCCCAGAAGAGAGTTTATATAATCTGCAAGTATTATTGCAAGAGGACAGTTTTCTCTGTCACACAGCTGAGGTTACACAGATCACTAGTTTAGTGTTTGAAGGGATTAGGTGGTGCTTCTCTGTGCAAATGAAAGAGAAGTAAAAACCTATGCTGTGTTTGCAAAGTCTGGACTTTTAAATTGCTAAAGCTTTTTTTTTTTTGCAAAAAGATAAACACGACCTTTAATTTTCTTCATCTAGAACAGGCCTTTCTAACCTGCTGTGGTTCAGGACACCAGCCTTCAAGTCGTGGCTCTGTTTATCAGGATTTGCATTCTAATTTCTTTGGGTACAAAGCCAAGCATTTCTCTGCATGTCGCCTTCCTGTGGGCTTTTTAATTGATCAGAGGTTTAGCTGAAGTGTTCTGACCTGGGAAAAATGCCTCCTTGTTCCGTGCTTGCTGTAGCACAGTGCTGAAAATTTGTCTGAACATTTAAGACGGTGTGGTAAGAAGCTTCTTTTTTCTGGACCATTACCCATAAAACAAAATCAATTCTGGTAAGTGCAAAATTATATTGGCATAAGGGATTTTTAAGCTTTGAAGCGTAACACTGTTTAGAAATAATCGGGGAACATGCAGAGAACAGAAAATGACCCTTAACTAGCAAGTGAAGACCAGACTCACATCTTATTGTGCCAAATGAGTTTCTGAGGAATGTGTATTTCATTTCAGTAACTTTGTGCTTTCCATAGCAGGAGTTTTTTTATACAGTGTATTATCTTGTTAAAATATCTTTATGCCATCTCCTAAATCCTACTGTTTAGCAAGGCTTAGAAAAATATATTAATACCTTTAAATCCTCTGACTGCAATAAATTTTAACTGCAAATCCAACAACAGAA
Organism: Pomatostomus ruficeps; assembly: GCA_013400735.1. NCBI lineage: Eukaryota > Metazoa > Chordata > Aves > Passeriformes > Timaliidae > Pomatostomus > Pomatostomus ruficeps. The sequence goes on along the minus strand of VYZT01051370.1, from coordinate 21,256 downwards.
TTTGTAGGATACAATTGACCAAATGTTGGTGCCAACTTTGTAAATATCTATACCTAAGCTAGTTCCCCTGTGTTTTCTTTATATTCAGCGTGAGAAGGAGATACTTCTAGTGCACAATTTGTATCATTTTGAAGTAGACATCTGAAAAGATGAGCTATTTCCTCAAAGTGCCAATTTCTTCCCAAACTGACAACAGGAAGAGGCTAGACTGGCTACCTCTCATATTGACATCTACTTTGTGAAAACAACAGGGTTTGGTGACATGAATCCCACACCTTGTTCATGCCCCTATGCCACAGTGCCTTCGGCGGAGGCACTGGGCATTCACTCATGGTTCTGGGGGCTGGCCAGGCTGCTCCGAAGGTGTGGGAGAGCTGGCGAAGCTCCAGCAAGGTTTCACCCAACCAATGGTACAGGCGCGCCAAGGAAGGAGAGACGAAGCGGAGGGGCTTTCCCAGATGGTTTATTCGGCACCGGGGTCGTGCTAGGGAAGCGCTGGCACCGTGTGTTACAGTTACATAAATACCAGCATGAGGGGGTGGGGGGAGGAGGGGTACAACATCCTATGAGGTAGGAGTGCTGGGTTTGAATTTGGCGGACTTTGTATAGGATTGCGAAATACAGAGCCCTCCGGGGGTGGGGCAGAAACTGGATACTGAGGGGGGTAGGGGGAAGACAGCAGAGCCTGACCGTGAAATAAATCAAAACTGGCCAGAGCACACCGTAACACCCCTAGGTTGTTCTGGAGCTTCGCTATTCAGGCCCCTGTTCCACTGTTCCTCTTGTGTAACTTCAGGTACCCAGTTGAACTCAACTTGATTTTATGTAGTTCTCTCATTACAATATGGGGGGATTAGGCATAAAAGATTAGATCAGTCTTTAAAAAACCCCAGCAAAATATCAGTTAACAATCATTCCTTGGCATGAAAGTAAATTCACATTAAGATCTGTAAGAAGAAGAAAGTTCAAATAGGATTTCAATGGATAAATACAGTATTGGTTACCATTCTCCTGCAAGAGCAAAAGAATAACCACAATTCATGTTTCAGGGGCAGTTTCAGTTGAGGCTGATGTGATGTCTTCACAGAAGATGACATTCTTAATCTGCAGAATTAAACTCTTAAAGTCTTCCTTCTACGAAAAGAGAAAAACCAGTGTTTTGCTGATGATTTAAATGTTCACCTCGATGTCTTACCTTCATCCCCTCTATCCTGAAGACTTCACTTGTACTAAGATCTGTTGTCTCACCACACAGAGTCAGTTTGGGCTATTATATTTCTAACTTTAGCAGATAATTTTCTTTTTCTGAAAGCTTCCTTATACCTATTTCCTTTGGCATTTGCTTTGGCAACTCTCCCAAAGATAAATCAGGATTATGGCTGTTAGAAAGGCAGTATACAGAGTAGTAAGTGGTGGCATAGAACCTAATAAAAGAAATTAAATGGAAAAAAAATGCAAAAGGAAGATTGAATAAACTCATTGAAAAGAAGATATCACAGAATCTAAGAATGGTTGAGGTGGGAAGGGACCTCTAGAGGTCCTTTGGTCCAATCACTGCTCAAGCAGGGCCACCTAGAGCAGGTGACAGAGGACCATCTGTACTTGTCTTCCAAGTGTCTTCAAGGATGAAGATTCCATATCTCCCTGGACAACCTGTGCCAGTGCTCATATTATACCTACTGTGAAAACAGCAGATTTCCGGATAGAGAAGATCTAGTCTAAAAATTTAAAAAATACCACATGGAAAAACTGTATGTTACTTAATAATGTGTAACTTATTAACATCTATCATAAAATGTGAAATGTGTCATATTAACAATTTTACATGTATTTTTGTGATTCACAATGAAGCATGTTGTTTTGGCAGGAAGTTCAGAAACTAAAATGGTAATGTGACATTCATTATGACATAATAATTGGTCTTAATACACAAGATGTAGCAGGAATCATATTCTTACAAAATTGAACATTCAGAATTTAGTAGGTTCCAAAATCATAATAAGTAAATTAAGAGCTAAAGACAAATACCTTCAGAAATAATTTAAGCTTGTTTGTTAGACTTACTGCTTCTAATAGATCTGTACCATAGTTTTTAATCCACATTCTTCCTACCTATATCAGAAATAAACTGTTCTCCTTCAATAAAGTTACTGTGGAAAAACTTCTGTAAAGGAAAATGTGTTGTTAGTTCAAGGAAATCCTGTCTACTCAAAAGTTCCTCCAACTTGTCATTTTTATAGGAACTTATATAGATGGTTTAGGGTATTTGGGAAGTTTTTCGTTTAGTTGAGTTTAGTTTAGTTCAACTTCTAATTAGAAATGTTTATTTTGCAAGGGAGAATATCAGAGAAGTATTGGTTAAGTTTAAGTTTTTGAGGAGTGTTTGTAGGTAGTAAGTGAAGTCTGTGGTCTATTCTACAGATTCAGATTAGCCAAAAACCCCAAGATGAGATAATAGTGCATTTGCTCTATTTTGCCTGTTGTTTCCTCACACAGTCTATGCTGAAATAATGCATGAGGTAGAACATGTCTGTTCCAGGTAAAGTTCCTATTGACTCCCTGGACAGGAAGATGATTGTGTAAACTAATGGTCTTCTGAAGCAGAATGACTGTGTTTGTTCAGTGACTTGGTGCCACATGTAAAATGGTCCTGCTTGCTATTGATATTTTGTCAGACTAAACTAGTCTTTTTCACTTCAAAGAGATTCTTATTAACTCTGTTTCAAAGCCCATGAAGGCATGTTTTATCAAAGGCTTTATCAGTACGGTGCAAGCGGGTTTTCTAAGAAACCCTATTGACTTCTTGAGTCAATTATTCTGTTAAAGCTGCTTGTATGGTTTTCAGAACATGAACATTACAGGAAAGAGGTAATCTTGCTATTTTCTGGCATGCTGAAGGGTTTTATGTTGTTACCTACATTGTTCTTTTCAGAATTGAAGTGTATTTGAGGCTGTCAGGTGCCTCTGGAGATCATCTACTTCACCTCTCCTCCTCAAGGCATCATCACCTAAAGCTGGTCACCCAGGTCCTTTTCCAGTTAGGTTTGGAATATGTTCAAGGATGAAGACTACATAACCTCTCTGGGTAACCTATGACAGTGTTTGACTTCCCTCACAGTAAAGGATCACCTCCGTTGATGTGCTGGTGATACCCTTAATGCAGCCCAGGAGCAAGCTGGTCTCCTTTGCCATTGGGGACATTGATGGCTCATGGTCAGCTTGTTGTCCACCAGCTCCCTGAGTAATTTTCTGCAAAACTGCTTTCAAGCCAGCCAGACCAGGCCTGTACTGGTGCAGGAATTAGCAGTATCAGTGTTTATGCCCTGGAGCAGTGTGAAGAAAAGTGGATTAAACTTTTACTCGTGTGACATCTAGAGGAACAAAATACTCTGACAATATTTTGTTGGCTGAAGACAGCAGTAAATCCACTCCCTTACTCTTCTTTACTTACCCCTGAATAAGTCCATGTTGCCCAACCTTCCTTTGTATGTTGTGTGCCTGAAGATGACTCATCCAATTTATCAAAATCTTCCTTGTATTAGGGATCCCAAAACTGCACAGAATATCTGGATACTGTCTCCGGTGCTGTGTTCAGAAAATTCACTTTCCTTAATCAGTTGACCGTGCTCCTTCTGATGCAGCCCAATAACGCACTTGACCTTCACTGCTCACTTTTCTGCACAACTGATCTTCCTCAAGCAGTTTTTTTATCCAATGATGTATCATCCCAGACACAGGACTTGCATTTGCCCTTGTTGAACTTTCTGAGTTTCCAGTCAGCCCATTTCTCCAGTCTCTTGATGGAGAGACTCCATGTTCTCATGTTCTCTCCCTGAACAGCAGCCCTGCCCTCAAGCATCCTGGTTTTGCAATTTTCCACAGGCTTCCTCATATTGCATTCTCTCTTTTTGTTAAGGTTTTCAATAAAAATATCCTTCACAGCAGTGACCCCCAAGGAACATCGCTACAGCTGGACTTCATGCCATTGACCACAATCCTCTAAGTGCAGCAGTCCAGCTAATTTTCCACCAGCATTATAGTCCACCTACTGAAACCATATCACCACTTTGCTTAAAGGATACCATATGAGACCACCCTAGAAACTGTAGCAAAGACAGGGTAAATGACATCCAGTGCTTTCCCATCAGCTGTGTAGCTGATCGTCTCATCATAGAAAGCTATTAAATTGCTCAAGCAGGGTTTGCCCTTTTTAAATTGGTACTGATTAAATTGGTATCCAGTCACCTTGAGACCCTCCTATGCCCCTGACAAAGAATACAGCAGGATTTGCTCCATAAACTCCTCACTGACATTAGAATGTCTGTTTTGTAGTTGCTCCATTCCTCCTGCTCTTCCTGGGTCTGATGTTTGTATTTTAGCAGTCACCAGGAACTTCCCATGATTACCACAACCTTTCTAAGATCCTGTAGTGCAGCTTTGCAGTGGCACTGGCCAGTTCCCTCCGCACCGTCTTGTTTAGTGAAAAAAACCCTTCATCTTAGATGCTATGCCTTAGCATAGGTAGTTCTGTTTCTTTCTTTCTCCCTGTACACATACACATCAAGAAAGGAAGAAATGTACACGTTGATGCAGAGAAATTCCAAGAAAATTTTAGAAGAGAACACAGCTTAGATCCCTGAACTTTTTGAAACAAAAGGGTGTTTTGCAATTTACTTCAATGGATCAAAAATGTCACTCACACATATTTATGACTGTAAAATTTGGAACTTAAGCCGCCTTTGAATCAAGTGTAGAAATTTCTTTGAATCTTGTTCTAAAGTTTTAGAGAGAAAAAATAATTGGAACTGGGAAAAAAAAGAACTGAAAAACAGGAGAATTCACAGGTTTTTTCCCAGTAAACTCTTGTCTAATTGTATTATAAAATGGGGTATGACCTTCATGAAAATTCATTTCAATTTTTTGATTGACAGCAGATCTTTATAATGGGTTAATTTTAACCTATTCATGTGACTCTGTTCATACATCTTTGGTTAATACTCAAGCTAGATACAGCTAAGAACACAAAAAGAAAGAAAATGTTTCCTAATTATATACTCCACTAGTCACATTTACTGAACTGTAAGACATACTTCTACAAACGCTGAGAAAAAGGAAAAGATTAGTTTTGATCCATGTGAAATAGTAAATTCAGCTGAAAAGACATAGCAATGATAATGCTAGAGCAACTGGGCTATTAATCCAGTGTGTTTAATAGAAACTGAAAAAGAACACATCCTACTTCTAATATTTGCAAATTGCTTGGTTGGGGAGAGTTATTTTTGCTGTTGGCAACAGTTTAGTTAGAATTTATTTAAAACTTCAGTTCTGAAACAGATATTTAGAACCAATTTGTTAACATTTGCTTTGCTTGTTCAAATAATGCTTGTTTTATCTTATATTAAGTCTTGTCTGATCAGGTCAGAGAATATTTTTCACCCTGTACCTCAATATAAAAACTAATAGTGATGGTGTGACTTCCTTATTAACTTTTCAATAGGAAGCAATAGGTCTTGTTTTGTCTGGCATGGAGGCACTAGGCAAGGAGAGTGAGACAAAGAGCCTTTTATCATGGACTAGTATGACATGTGCCATCTTCATACCATGCCCATCACACGGACTTCCTTCTTGTGGATCTTGAGTATGTCTAATAAGTCAGTCTGAAACCCATGCTGAAGGTCCTGGTTGGACAGGCAAATTTCTTAGTGATGGTGTCTCTTATGGAAGTGCCTCCAGACCTTTTCTGGAGTATCAGAGAATTCCTCAGAGTGGTCTTGCATACACATTTCTTTCCCACTGTAAAAAAAAATGATGTGGAAACCACTGAAACATCTGATTTTGCTATGCTCTCATCTGTTCATATAATTAAATCAGGGTAGCATGGTAGTGCTGTTTGGGTAGGACAGGATTCAGTTACCTAAAAGTAGTTTTGCTGCTGGTGCCATTTGAAACACACTGTTGATCTAAGATCACTACCTGGGACTGGAAAAGACAATACACTTCAGAGAGATTTGCACCCTTCTTGCTTCTCAGTATGAAACCCAGGATACCAATGGCAGGTAAAATGGTCCAAAATTCCACCATTGCACATCTAAATCCTGTATCAAGTGGCTGGACAGCTGAATCACTCTTTAGTCTCAGGGTCAGTGTCTGCATCTCTGCAGAGTAAAGCAGCTTAACCACCTAGATTTTGGTGGTCATAACCTCTAAATGAATCCAACTCTGGTTGCCTTGACTCCCATTAAAGACAACTCTTCTAAAGTGAGATTCACCTGCACTATTTGACATGTTTGCCTTCAGATATTTTGCATCCTTAAACTTCCTGTTTCTTGTTAGTTGTTATTGAGGGATGCCACATCCCTGTGTCTGATTTTTGTGTATTCCATCCCATCTGTGTTTGATGGCTCAGTGGTACAGCGTAACAATGCAGATTGGCTTTGACATGGAAAGTATTGAATCTTGTTGTCAACAAGATGCATGATACATAAAATTAATTGTCTTCCAAATAATGAGTAAAAGAGAGTCTGTCATATCCTACCTGCATGTTTTGTAGATTAAAAAGCATTCCAATTATTTTTGGTGATGGTTTGCTAGTATTACTTATCAAATCTTAATTATGGCTCCTTACATTGCTTTTCCAATACATATTTAGCATGTATTATTCTTCCCTGGACAATATCAATATTGTGCAGCATAGTGATTAAGTAAATATGGATGTTTCAGCAAATTAGCCCTTCCCTCTAGCTAAAGAGGACTGGAAAAGAAGTAAAGAAGAATAGAAATTGAAAAGTCATTGTTCAAACATCAAATATTAAGAACTTGTTAAATTTCTAGCTCAAAAGAACTGGATGTAATATACCTGCATTCAAAAATTAAACCCACTGCGATAATCTAGAGGAGTGGAAGGAGTAGATTTCCCCACTTTTCTTGTTCTTTGTAGTAGATCTATACATATATATATATATATATAATTTCTAGATGTAACTACATGCTCTATTTTTACTTAGGATTTGTAAGTTTCTTAATGTGCAAATGGTTTCTGAGATATATAGGTATATATAACTGCTGTAGTTTTCATTCAGTATAATAATCCTACTCTGATGTAAAAGCTTTTCCTTTCATTAGTAAGGATTTACATTCTCTGTGTAGAAAGCCCAAGAAAGATATTATTTGTCATTAGCCTGATTTTATATTAAACCAAGTTATATTAATCACCTTGCAGATATTCTCAGCATGTCTAAAAGTAATTAAAATAAGTATGTTCTTTACAATGTGAAGTTTATTCACAGATTTTGGTTTAGCAGCTCTACCAGTATCCGAAGGATCAGAACATCAGTAGAAAGCTAAAGAAGAAAACACTGGGTGAAGAAACACATCCTACTCCATTAGAAATGGTAAACAAGTAAGAGTGAAGACAGAAAACACAGATTTGTGTTTGAGCCTACTTCATTTCCCTAGCCCACTTCTAAAACCAGTCCTTCCCCGCTTATCTTAGTGCTAAGGATTGATTAACCAGCGCATTTTTAAATACTCAGTCTATTTAAATCAGTTAGCATAGGAAGTTTTTGACATAATTCTGCTTAAGAACTGCACGTTCTTTTCTCATTTAAATTTCTAATGCAAAGCACTACCTTATCTAAATAAAATTAGAAAAAAACCAGGCTTATCATGTAGAATGCCATAAATCTGCTTTGGAAATGGAAAAATCTCGTGCAGAATTTCATACAGGAGTGGAAAATGATGCAGTGCAATTATTCTTTAAGAAAATAAACAAAACTCCACAACAAGTATTTAAAAAGTGTAATCAGGCTTTTTGTTGTAAGCTACAGTAGTGAACATGTAACAAAGGAGCTCTGCTGTTACCTCTTTATTTTTTAGATGGAGTTGGAAAAGTGTGTCCCTGCCCAAAGGCCCTGTTTCACAGGCTGCTTTCCAAGGACTCACTGACCTTGGCGAGAATGAGATGCAGTATTTCTCTAACTGCAAAGGAATGGGACATCGGTTTGTTGGGGCCACACACACATGGTTTGTTTTGCTGTTGACATCTAAAGTAACTAAGACTCTAAAGACCAAACCTGAAGTTCTGATTTACAATGAAAGGTTGAAAGACATACGTGCAAAACACTTTGATGTTTACTGTCTGAAAATCAGCAGCATTAATTGATTCTATCAGGAGTGACGACGTGGCCTTCACAGAGAAACTGCTTGCTGTAATGGTAATACAACTGGAAGCATCAGAGATGAAAATTCCATTTTGTTGCACCAGCAAGGACAGGCTGAGAACAGATGGGAAAAGCATGTTGTCTGGCTGTGAGTTTTGCTTGATAACGCTACCTGCAAAGAAACCCAAGGGATGTTTGGACCACAGATAGTAACAGCTTTCACTTCTACGTGTTTCCTCAAATTGCCAGATAACTCTATAGTGTACATACTGTAGATAATAAACAGCTGATTTTGCCTGTGTTACAAGTTTTTGGAAATTTGTGTATGGATGACCCAGGTAAGAAGAAAGAAAGCATCAAGTCTTATTTGTTATGATTGTATGAGCCGACCTGCCTCCTCTTTCACTGTAGTTTGTATTGTAAGAGAAAAACATTTTGTGTATCCACAGAAGCCCTTGGAAGATAAGAACATTTTCCTCGACCTTGATTTTCTCCTTTGTTTACAAATGTGTGGTATCTCTGCCTTGTCTGTCCCATTTCCTCTCACTGTCTCCCCCACCTTCATAGGTTGCTTCCTTCATGTCCCACACATTGGCCTCTGAGAAATCTAGTAATAGCTCATATTCTTTCTTTGCACACAGAAAGTTAAATAGCTGTGTCTTTTTTGCATGGACAACTTATTGATCAAGAAAATGTCAAAACAGAGAGCAAGATATGACATTTTTGTACAACAAAATTCAGTAATCCTTTTTGTGATATTTCCCTGAGCTGGAGAATACAAATATAGAATGAAGGTGGAGGACAGAAACTGAGATGTATCAGTGGAGCATAACAAATCCACAGGAATGGCTTAGTTTTACTGAAATTCATTTACTATTTTATATCTGAAGTCATTCTAAGCAAAGTTACGTTAGGAGTAAATTTGACACAAACACAATAGATGCTCCTTATGAATCAGAAGATTATTCTGAGCCAAGACAGATTTGTTTAAAAAGTCTGAGACTGGCAATCCTGAAAGTAGCAGTTTTGTATGGTCATTTTAAGACATATTTCTTTTGTAATGGCAGCCAAAGTTGCCATTACAAATATCAGCTACCCTGCCCTTGGCTGGGAATCAGTCATGTGAGGACAAGAAGAGAAGTACTAATACTGATAAATGCTAGTGTATTCAAAGAACAGACTTTCCCCATGTTTGTCCTGCTGCCTTATCTTAACCTAGATGCTTTAAGCACAGATAGTTTGAAGGAATTCTCTGGCTGAGTGGAACATCATTCTCTGCAGAGCTTGTTTCTTCCTGTGGTAGGTAAGGTGTCCCAGACTTCTCACAAGAGCTTGGCTACAGGACAGGAGGCAACAGCCACAAGTTACAACAGGAAACTTTGACCAGGTATTAGGAAAAAAGAAGAATTCCATGGGGTTGATTGGACATTGGCACAGATTATCCAGAGAGGCTGAGAAATCGTCATTGTTTGAGATCCTCAGAACACAATGGGAAGGCCCCATGCTTGCTGAGCTAATTGACCCTGCTCTCAGCTTTGCACCAAATGACCTGCAGGATCCTGTCAAACTTCAGTTGCTCTGTGATTCTGTGGATCCAAGGCTAAGCTAAACCTCTAAGCTCTTTCTTACCTGATTATCTGCCCTATCTTTTTGTCTTGTTCTTTTTGCTTTTACAGTCTAGTCAAAATAAGATACCTAAAATTTATACATAATTCTTGGACTTTTTTTCCAGCCAAAAATTCAAGCTTCTTGTCTCCAATGTTAAACATCTCCAAGATATTATCCTGTTTATATCATCATCTCTGTGATGAATTAATGTGTTCCAGTTCTCTCTGACCTAATCCACTAGATTTATCCCACATGAAGTGCAACTGAAAAAATTAAAATCTCACTGTTCAAAGGAACCAAGAGCTATTTCTTTTATTTCAGAAAAAGCCTTTGATCTAATGAACCGAACTCTATGAAAAAGTTTGCATGGGGTCAAGACTTCCAAACAGGAGTGGAATAGTTTTGTTTTATTTCAATTGAACCAGTTAACATGAAGAAATAGCAACAGAGACCCACAGAGCCTGTTTTTGCCACTGGTAATAACAACACAATAGAATACAAGTATTTTCTCTATGAATATCACAATATATGTCACTGAGCTGTAGACAACCTTTTCTAAAAATCAAGTAAATCTAGCAGATCTTAGCAAAATATGAGATTCATTGTGATAAATTCATAATGTTACATATTAATTCAAAATACCATAGTACATATTTTGCAGACTGGAAGTACAGCTGAGAGGCAGCAGGGAATAAAAACCTTGGAAATTAGAGTTAATAAGGAAGAAAATAAAATTGCCTGTGTGCCAAGATGAGTTTTTCAGATTCTATCTGGCTTCTGTAAATCAGGAATTCCAGTAAAGAATACAGATTAAGGAAGAGCAGCTTGCATGTGTGTGTTTCAGACAGACATATCTTAGCAACCATGATTTTTAAGCAAAAAACCTTAAACTGGATCAAAGATGCAGTGAGTTTTGAGTATTTAAATGACTATTTTTTAATGACACAAGATTTAAATAACGTGTTTAAAAAAGCCAGGCCATAGTGGGAAGGTTTGTGAATGAATGAATCAATAAAAAGAAGAGTGTTTTGTTAAAATGCCATCTTCCTAAGTAAGCTGCTGAAATTAGGATGGTCAAATGTATTAACAACTAAGGGAACACATCTAAAGTCATATTTCAAGGGACAGCAAATTTCCTCACTTGCCTGTTAGTCTTGCTGTGTGTTTCCAACACCTGGGAAGGCACTTAGTCATTCCGAATATATTTTATAGGGAATATTGCTTAAGTAACAGACATTAGAGCTGCTTATCCCAATACAAATGAAAATTTGTGAGGTAGCTGGGTTTATGAATAAGAATAACAACACCCAAAATGATTGTTATAAAATTTATATTTGTAATGCAATGAAGATTGCATATAAATGTGATCATTTTATATAAGGAAAATGGTTTTGTTTTGTTTTCCTGAAGATCGTTACATGAAAAGTATTTTAAGAGAAAAAAAAGAGCAATTGTAATGAGTGAGGGGAAAGTAACCCTAATGTTCAAATGAAAGCTGGAATTTCAGCAGGCTTCTCTCTAATAGCTCAGCATATTGAAAAAGTCTGCTAGGTTACCTGTAGTACTACAGATCATAATCAGAAAGATCATATATTTATATATATATCTATCTATACATGCATACACACACACATATATATATATATATCTAGATCATCATGGCACACTAAGCAAAGTTACAGAATTTCATCTGAGAATACAGAATTCTTCCTGTGGTCAAGCCTTGAAAATAATTTTGCTAATTAATTTTCCCTCGCATTTTAATTATTATCCATTTTTTACTATCCTGTATGGAATTAGTGACTGTGTCTTCAAGTAACTGATTTAGTGTCCAGATACCCTACTGCTGTTAAACATAATAGTGAAATTTCAAATAGCAGCATCTAAATCGTGTGCAAATAGAGTGTGATTTAGTGAGCTATTTTTAGTGGTCAGTTCAATATATACCCTATATTCAGGTATCCAGGTTCAAAATTTTCCAACCACATTTTATTTCTTTGCAAGTGATTGTGGGGAGGAGAGGGCAGCTGAATAAGATATCGTCTACCATTTCATACCTTTCCAGAGTTTTGTTTCCTAAACCTCATAAAAATATTGCTGCCAGTCTTTTGAAAATTCCTACCTCCCAGATTCCAGGACTGTCAGGGAATTTATTGAAACCATTCTGATGTGCTGTTGTTTGCAAACCTTTCATGATGAAATGTATCTTTTTTATCACTGCAGCATGATTCTTCCAACTCTGTGATTTTGCAAGGAGGAAATACTTCAGGGCAAATAAACTGGCAGAGCTCAGAAAAGAGGTCGGTATCTGGTTAGCATATTTTAGATGCTTTTCTGTTGAAACCGCTTTACCCTTTTTCAGATCTGATCACAAGTTCCCAGTACATGATGGCCCTCTGAAATAGTCTGCATTTATAAAGGAGTTTGTCCAGGACAAGGTCAGGCTGTTTCATCACTGGGGTGTTCTCTGAGAAGAATAAGTTACCGAAGAAGGCAATGACTCACTGAGAAGCATTTTAGTGATGATCAGTTCCAACTATGTTTTGGAAGACAAAGACAGTGTTTGTCAATCTCTGTTTAAAGAGCTTCCCAGTGAGAAGTTTAATGCATTTGTGGGAATTGAGTTTCTGTTTTCACAATAAACACTGTAAGTCATGGACACAAAACCACAGAAAATGAGAAATAAATAGGTACATTATGCTTCAAATTATGGGGTTGAAGTTTAATGGACATATTGCTGAAGCTACATTAAGATTGTTTTACCGTAGAGTTGCTGCTTCTGTCACTGGTATGTGTGAATAGTGAAAGTGTCTGTCAAATGTTAATCTTTCTGCTTTCCTCCAGGCAAATCCTACTGGCCATCTCAAGTGTAGTAAGGATAAAATCTTGAAAAATTATCTCCAAGTTTCTTTGGCAGACTTTTAAAATTATGTACTCTGTAGTTTGCATCTTCAGCTGCCTCCTTAAGAAAGACCCTTCAGTACCACTGGGGCTGAACCTTCCTAGAACAACTTGCACAATAACGTGTAGCTGCTTTGGAAGAAATTATTTCCCTTTGCAAGTAGGTCCAGCAGTTGACCTGGGGAGGCTGTTTGCATTTGGACTTATGTGTTAGTCTTTCAGAGAACGACTTCTGTGTCTGTATTTTCCTGGCTTTTAAATACTGTCTGTCCCCTTCTAGGTTTCCTCAGAAATCCACCTGACTTGTTTGGCTATTTCCTTCATCTGTGCTAAGACATATGAGCAAACTGAAGCAAGGAATATTTGTTCCTCTGCATTTTCGGGAGAGGGGAGGCTCTCTATCCAGAAAGGCCAATCAAAAAGGGGCTCAAACTCATCTGTGTTTCTGTGTTCAGCCTGCTGGTTGATACAGGCTCTCCGGGAAGGAAAGAGTGGTAGGTGTAGGAGGTGGGAGAGGGGCAAACGTGCTGCTGAGTAGGCTAGGCTGTTTCACAGCTAGAGCCACAGCTTTTTTCAACAGGAGAGAGCTCTAAATGCATTAGCGAACCATTTGGTTCAGAGAAAATAAAAGATGTGAAGAAATAAAAGAGAAAAGCCACCCCCCCTTCTTTCACATTTGAACACACTGGATTTTCATTATAATCCATTAACCTACTCATAGCCTTTCATTAGAGCCCTTGGAAGACTGGAATATTTTTGGCAATGTACTGTTATGAAACATACAAGTTAAAAACCCACATAACTGTCCCCTTTCCCAGAAATTGGAGTGGTCATAGAGAAATTTAAATCTTTTCCCTGAGCATACCGAGAAGAGTGTGAAATTGCATGAACATCAGGTATGTTTCCTTCCATATTTTCCGTGATTTTTTTGAAGAATAAAAAATCCCCCATAATTTGCCATAATTTGCCTACTTAGTTAGTACTCAGTACATAAGACACACACGGTATTTTAAATATGTGTAATTAGGAAAAAAATACTTACAGGCTGGGAGAAATAATGCAGTTTGAGTTTGGAAGGGAGTTAAAAAAATAGGCAGGATTAAATACTGTTTGAACCAGTAAATTCTTCTGATTACCAGCGAACTATTCCTTTCGTTTCACTGAAGGCATCTGCAGTGTAAAACAAGAACTTTCTGGTCTTCTTAACTGCTGTCAGGGATGACACCAAAGGTGAGGGTGATTAACGGTGTGACAAACAATACCCATGCATATTGTATTCAGCAATTTTTTAAACAGTTTTTGAAATATGGAGTTCTAAAGTCTCTGATCAAAACCTCTGTAAAGCGGATAATAATCTTCCCTGCATTTTTGCTAGGCCTCTTAATATGTCATCATTATCTCCTAGACCCTTTAAGAAATTACATTTAGTACCTCTAATCCCATTTATGTGCATTAATCTAAGCGAGGACAAATTTTTTTTTTTACACAATACTCCCTTCCAGATACCTGGAAAAGGTGCTGCAAAACTGTAGAGAAAGAAAAATTGGAAACACTTTCAGTTTTACATGTAATAGGAGAGATTTTACCTCTGCTGAAATAATTCTGATTTCTCGTGTGGAAACTGGATTTTCTAAATTAAATCTGAGAGTCAGTGTTGTTTAACATATAGACTATGGATATTCCATGTTTTACCAGCAGATTACGTTTAACCATTGCAGAGGTGCTATAAAAATATAGTAAAAGATATCTGAAAGGCATTAGAACACTGGTACCATAATTATGGTTTTAAAACACTGTATTCAAATCTTTCTTTTTGCTTCAAGTTGACCCCTTATTAACTAAATTAACACATTTCGCTTTATGGTCATTGGTTAAGAATGACACCTTTTAACTGTTTCAGCTCTGAAGTGTGTTTTGGCCACATTTAGAGAAATCCATGGTGAAAATATGCTGGTAAGAAGCTCAGACAGAAATATACCCTACTTTTTCGATTATTTGTTGTAGCTGAGAGATGCTATACAAATGAATTTTCCGAACATATATCTTGTTGCAGAAAAATTCTATCCTTCTTTCTAATAGCAATTTTTATAACTTCCAACAGATCTTGGTGAGTTCAGAATTTTTATTATCAGCTGCTGGGTAAGAAAATTTCATTGATTTTCCACAAGGTGGCACGTAAGAATCAGTTTGTATTTTAATTAATATAATCCAGTTAATGTACACTTGGCAAATGTCAAATGCATGTGAATACTCAGTGAAGAAGGGATGCATTCCTAGTACAGAGTGTACTGTAAATGGCTGTTTAAATACAGCGTAGCAAATGCTGCTCTATCACTTGCTGAATTATGGAGTTGACTACTATTGTAGAAAAACTTATCAAAATAAAATCTAACCTAAGCATGTCACAGTTACTTGTATCATGAAATGAGATTAAAAACTGATTCACATAATGACATCCTTTGGAATTGTCCAGGAATTAACTTAGGAGAAATTATTTATTCATGATTCACTATGATTTATTCATGCTTACATTTTGTGAAAGACAAAGATCAGTATCGATATGTTTCCTTAATGTAGATAAATAATTTTTAAAGTGAGAATTTAGTTATTAAAAACTCTTCATACAGTCATTTAATTTGTGAGTTACTGTGCAGTTTCTGTGCTAGGGAGCTTCCCAATCAAACCAAGGAATAGTTCTTATCCGAGTTGCCATCCAAGCTGAAACTAGTCAAGATGTGGCATATAAAAGAGTGTTAAGCTAATGAGTGGTTTCTTCCAGTGCTGGAGATGTCCACATATTCTAAGTTTTCTAGTATTACAGTAAAAGAAATAAAATTTGCTGATCTATCACCAAAAAGTTGCTACTATGGTATTTTTTGTATCTTGTTTAGATACGGAGTGGACAATAAATCTGAGAAACTCTGTGCTTGTAGCAGATTTTAAGCAAAAGAGATTTTTGGCATCCAAAACCAGGCACTGATCTATGCAGTCAATGGTAAACTGTAGGCCCAGACAAATCCTACCAAGAAAGAAAATGACATTTTTACCAGACTAAAACACTGTAAGCAAGGCATCCAATTTTGCAATTACTCTGTAGTGGATCTCTGTCTCTTTCTACAAATGTGAAATACAATCTAACAGTATATAGCAGTGTTCTCAAGTTCATATCAAAGACATATTATTGCCATCTGCTAGGAAATGTTCTCCAAAATTCCCTGAAAAATCTTGCATTTTTAATTGTATTCCTCAGAAAGATTAGTTTCCCATGGCTCATGGAAGAGCAGCATCATCATGGACATCTGTATCACATCTATGCTATATGTGAATTAGAGAAATATGTACAAGGGATGAGAAGAAAGAAAAAACCAACCCAACGTGTCTTTGATGATCAAATTCTAAATTCAGGGTCATGAGTAACAGAGTTAACTAGCATTTTGTCTGAAATGCTTATTACTCTTAACCCAGGAGAATGTTGATTGTTGAACTGAGAATTGTTGAACTTGATCCTTGATCTGAGGTTGATCGTCTCTAGAACTGATTATCACTGAAATTAATCCTTTTTCAACTAAAATTCTCAGAAGGCCACAGTGGTGTATCTGAGCTTGAGGCCCTGAAGGAAAGGATGTTCCAAGTTCACTGTTGGAATTTCCCCTGTGTTCCTGTACAGAAAAAATAATATTCAAAGTTCCCACGTGCCATCATTTTAGGAAACAAACTTTTGAGGCAATGTAAAAGAGAGGACGGGAGATGATAGAGGGATAAACACGCAATTAAGAACTGTAATGAGCTCAGGCATCATTAACAGAGTTCTACAGAGAGTGACAGTGGATAGCCTTGTGCACAGTGCAGCTGCTGCTCTGCTGGCATTGGTGGAGACACCTGCCTCCCTACCCAAGCACATCACATTGACATCTGAAGGGCAGTTAGCAGCACTGGTGGCAGGAGGATTTCTGATTTTATGCCAGTGATAACTGATGCTTGTCGTTTTCTGCTAGAACTGCTCCTTTAAGCTGTGATACAGAATTTGAGCATTAGTTAACTTTTTTCTTCCGAAAGAACTGCTGCTTCAGCCACTGCCATGTGCCCACCTGCACTTCTGGAGGTGAAGAGGTACTGGATTTGTTTCTCCTGGCAGAAGACTCCATTTGATTTTTATTTTGAGGCACCTGCTGGTTCACTAGCTGTCTCAAGATGTTTGCAATTTAGAAAAAGGTGAAGAACTATCAGGGGTTGTGGTTTTAACCCCTTATTTCCTTACTTTCCCTATGCACAACAGCCTGAAGCTGGGGCAGCAGAGGTGTGAGATACAGCACAGATTGGCTGGCTGTTTTCAAAGCTATTTCTCCACGGTATGCCAGAAGCTGCATGTGCCTCCTTGGAATATTTTCACTGCAATGACTTTGTACCTTCCTTGAATCAAAGGAAGAGCTACTTTCCTCTTACTACTGTTAAAACAATTCCAAACTATTGGAGCTCCAAAAGGATTGGCTAGTGTGCAAAGCAGCTCACTAGCTTTCTGAAAAATTGCAATTATTGGTAATTAAGTAAATAAGCTAACCATATGACATTCTTGAGTTGCCACATGACAGGTTTCGTAACTGTATCAACAGTGCTTTACAATCTATATGAAGGGTTCCCATTCACTTAATGATTACTCCAAAGTAATTTCAACTAGAATTATGCTACTAGATACAAAAGTGTGAAAGTCTAGTTAATGTAATTCCCTGGAAATCTTATAATATGCTTAGGGTAATATCAAAATATTTGAAGCAATATTATCCATTTACATGCTGAAAAAGAAATCCAGCATTGCAGTTTAACTGACTAATCATAATTAAATAGTAGTAAAGTGTGCTGAATAAAATTTAGGTGACAAACACTTAAGTGACTGAAAATGTTTTTGAATTTTTTGTCTCTGTGGAAAAAGAAAAAAATTTTTTCTTAATAACAGTTTTTATTCAGAGGATGTATAATAAGAATGTAAACAAGCTGACTACTTTGCACTTCATTATTGCTATGAACATGGGCCCAAAGCATAACAAATGTTGTTGACATACTCCCCTGAGTTTATTCACTAAACAAGCTGACTTGTTTTTTCTGCTTTGAAGAGACATATCAGCGGACTGAAATGTCACATCCTCAAACATGGTACCTATAGATAGTGTTAGTGATAGCAGAGAATTATGTTACTGCTAACCCACCAAATCATTAGTAGAAAAGTGAAGTTTTAGTAAAATCAATTTCATTTCTCTCGGCCTTTTCAGTAGTGTTAGTCCAATTTTTACCTGTGTAATTGATTTTAAATGTCACTGAGACCATACCTGCAGAAATGCCTCCCAAATCAGGTTTATCTTTCTTGGTGTAAAAAAGACAAAGTTGGAATGTTTGTTCTTAATAAGATAGCCTTCTGTTGACATACAGCATAGTTTTAAACAAACTGTAGATTTCTATCTTCACACTGCTAGTCTCTTTCCTCTGTGGTCCATCTCAAAGCATCTTCACCTTTCTTTCACATTTCATCAGGCTTCAGCAAGGTGCTGGAATAGGAATTCTGTGACTTTTCCTTTTACTGCCTTTGCTACATCTGTATTTGATTTTTATTTGCCTCTGTATTACCAAGATGATGGAATGGAGGCTACTTTGTGAGGTCTATCCATATCTTCTCTGATTCTCACTGTGTCACCCTGAAAATTGCTGGAATTTAACTAAGTCTAAAACTCAAATAGGATTTTAGAAAAATTTTATTGGGTTAAATCACATTTTTGGGTTTAAGAATTCATGTCCCTGGTCACTCAGACAAGGAAATTATTTTAAAATAATGTAATGCCTGCTACGGTATCAGGGTCTGAAGCTGTTTTTTCTCTGTCTTTGATATTGATTAAATAGTTTCTAGTAGTTCCCAGTCATGCATTTACTGAGTACATTTATTGAGTTTTTAATAAAGTTCAGTGTGTTTGTAATGGCAGAGGCTGTAAAACTGATATATAGAGCCAAACCTTATTTTGGTGGATTGACTCTGGGGATTACTAGAGGTACAGCTTCTCTTTTTTCCCAGCCAGTACTACTAAATCAACAACATAGAAATTCTCTCTTTCAGTAATTGCACATTTCTGCCTCTTGTTGATAAACTCACTTTTCTTTTTCTTGTCCTTATACACATTCACATGGTGGTCAGTGGAAGTAACTAGTCACGTAATTCTGTACATTTTATCTGGAGGAAAATGTGCATATTAGAAAAAGGAGATCTCAGAATAAAGGGTTCAAATTGTCTCTTCAACATATCTGTATCTGAGCTGTTATAATCCCCCTTATTAAAGCTGAGCCCTCTCCTCCTTTGACTTAAGTGATCTTTTTCACTCAAGCTTGGGTTGGCATCCATCTCATCCAATCAAGTCTACAGACTAGAGGCAAACATCTGAGCTACTACCTCAAACTCCAAGTGTTGTCAAAAGAGAATAACAACAATTTCCTAAGCCAAACCTGGCCTGTTTCAGAAGGTCACCTTAGAAAGAAATAATGTTTGCCATTAAAAAGCTTATTTCTCTCCCTTGTCTTTCAGAGGGATTGTTGATGATACCTCAGAGGTGGAAGTCTACAGGATAGTCTCGTCCTTTGTGTTAATAGCCTACAGCTGTACCTTAAAGAAAGAGAAATGGACAGTCTTTGGGAATTGTAGACCTTTGACTTACCTGACAGTTGTACTTGAAGAGTTCATCATTTATTTGTGGGCCAAAGTGAGATCTCAGCACTGCACTGCAAAAGCCTGATAGCAGGTGCTCCATCGGAAGTGCTGCAGCTTGCCCTCCTTCCTAGGCTGTCTCCTGGGGAGAGCTCTCCTGCAGATCAGTGCTCTGAGGCTGAACAGCTTCAGTGTGTTTTGTCTTGCCTAAATGTAGATGCTGCATCTGAACCAGGCATTCTTATTGCCATAGGAGAAAAAACAGGCATTTTCAGGACATGATTCCTCTAATCTAGTTACATTTTTACCTTAGGATGAGACAAATTCCTCAGGGATGCTGGTATCTCTCCACATAGAAAAGTAGTTCAGCTACTCTGCATAGCTAAATTAGCTCTTCACGTAGCTGAGTAGTTCAGCTCTGAAGGGAGACCTGCATTCCAGATGTCTCTAGGCAGGTGAGATGAATTCTTCTTATGCAATCTGTGCAATACAGTGAGACAGGTATCTTGACCTTAGTTTCATTGAAATTCTATTTTCTTGAGTGTTTGCCTCATTCTTTTAGTACATCTTTGCTTCTGCTTTGCCTTAGATGTACCCTATGAGTCTTGACTCCCTAACATTGCTTCCTCCAGAACTCCTAAATTCAGACAAACCATAAAAATGTCCTTACTCCATTAATGAGATGCTGTCTATGACAATGTAAGCTTTTGAAAAGATGCTACAATCCCCTTTCTGGACAGCACAAGTCAGAATCCTGTTCTTCAGCTGAAAGCTTTGAAAATACATCAATCATAAAAGCATAGGTATGATTTTTTTCTCAGTGATAATTGCTCTATGTATGCCAGATATAGAAGATATTTATTTTTAAGCTTACCAATAGCCTCAGTTGTGGCAAATATTCATTAAACATCCCAATGTTGTAGTATTTTTCTTTGATTTAGTGTATCAAAACTAAGCTATTAGTTTTCTATGCAATCCATTTCTAATGTTGATAACTGTCTTTCTATAAAGACAAATAGCTTTTAAAAACATGTTTTAGAAATTCTGTCATGACAAGAAGGATTTGTATCAGTACAGGGGTAATTAAATTTCTTAAAAGCTTTTCCATTCCAGTATCAATTAGGAACATGGTAGCTTTCTTCCACTATTTCATAACTCTTACCCAGAAGATGGTTTGTCTTTTTAATGCTTTCTGCTGTAGAATTGTATATTTATGATCACAAATCTGAATGATTAAATTCTAAGAATTATCTGGACTCCCTTGATTCCTTGAAAACAAACATGGTAATATATTGAAGCACAGACACTGTGCTCTTGTAGCTCTCATCTTGACGCTTGTAATTTTCAAAGGTTAAATTTGCAATATGTAAACTTTGTAAAATTAATTTTTTTTCTCCTAAACAAACAAATGACCACTATGCAGATAGATGCTTTTCCAGAATGAGCTTCTATTATTGTCAACAGAGAAGACTGAATTGCCTGCCATATAAATTGCCATGGAAAGGAAATCTTTCCTAGTGTATGAAACACAAATATGTATGCAAGCACCTCTGTGGGTCATAGAACATTATACTTTAAATTAGCAGTGATTTATCATAACAGGAGTATGGTTTCATGTGTGTGTTGTCTTTTTGGAGCTGAATATTATTTCTTGATTAGTTTTCACCCATATATTTAAGGAGGTCACTAGTCATTATTTATTTATGTTATGCCAGTTCAGAATAAATAAGTGCTACATTTCACTGATAGAACTGCATGCTTCAAACACTCTAGAGTGAGATACATGAAAGTACTTGTTTATTTGAGGAAGTAAATTATCCATGTCTGATTGAAATGCCAAAAGTAAAATGGATCACAATTCTGACTGATCTAATTTCTTTAAATTCACTGCTGTTCTTAAAGGTGCAAC